>CM060955.1:134103935-134405108 GCA_030765055.1 Mantis religiosa | reverse complement strand
AGATACCTTATGTCCGGCAAGAGATTTTAATCCTCAGAGTAGTGTAGAAGGTTTTTTGTCACCTAGTTCTACTTCTGTAAGGAGTTTCTTTACCTTTCGTTTTTCCGATTCTTCGAATTCTTTGATTTTTTTTAATTTACGTCCTCCAACGTTAAGTCATATCGGATGATGAATGGAACGGGTGAAATGATGCTCAAATGAGTCCAGGGTCCATAGAGCTTAGAGTTACCTGACATTCGTCTTTCAGGATAAGGGAAACCCCCGGAAAAACCTTATCCAGGTAACTCACCCTAACCGATATTCGAACTCGGGACCTCTTGAACGTGAGGCAGGCACGCTACCACCACGCTACCAAGGCGCGCAATTCTTTGATTTGACGTTTTTTAAGATCTCAGTAGAGAATATCAGACCTTGGTTTTGTGAGGAAGTCGAATATAAGATCGGCTACTTCACTAATTAACCAAGGATATAATGAAATTTTGTTTCTTCTGTGTTAATCCCAGCAGTCAAGAATTGTGATTCTACTTGTAAAAGCCATACGTTGACATTTTTCTCTAAAACTCTTTGCTACTCTTTGAAATAGCGTCTGTTGTACCACTTGGAAGGCTTGTTTATTTGGTTCCCCTACGTTTTTTTTTTTTTTTTTTTTTAATTAAGTCCTCCAACGTTAAGTCATAGAGGACGATGAATGGAATGGGTGAAATGATGCTCAAATGAGCCTAGGGTCCATAGAGCTTAGAGTTACCCGACATTTGTCTTTCAGGATAAGGGAAAACCCCGGAAAAATCCTTATCCAGGTAACTCACCCTGACCGAGATTCGAACTCGGGACCTCTTGAACGTGAAGCAGACACTCTCCCACCACACTACCACGCTATTTGAGTACATGTTTAAAGTCATTTGCCGTCGTCGGGGTCACCACTTATGATTTATTTGGGCTGATATTGATAAGTTCCAATAAAGATTTCTGTAATTATCAAATCTGCTTTATTTGAAGTTTTTAATACAGAACAAAATATAATAACAATTTAAAATATAATAATAATTTTGTAATAATACAAAATAAAGAACACAGAGAAATATAAGTTCAGGATGGCCAACATAACTCCAATCTTCGGAGGCTTGTTAGCCACAAAGGTTATTAGAATATATTGGAATAAACGTCAGTGCATATATCCGTAGAATTATAACAAAGATTATTCGGAGCTTTTGACAGCGTTTCATTACATAAAAGTTTGCAGTGTGTGACCGTTATTTTTTATTCTAAACCACTAAACATTCTTTATAGTTCAGGTGTATTATTTTAAATTTATTTAGAAAAGAATTCATTGGAAATTATTTAATGAAAAGTGAAGGAGATTAAGAAACAATTGAAGGTTAACTTGTGATTTAATATGTATAAACAAAGGAATAATAATAATAATAATAATAATAATAATAATAATAATAATAATAATAATAATAATAATAATAATAATAATAATAATAATAATAATAATAATAATAATAATAATAATAATAATAATAATAATAATAATAATAATAATAATAATAATAATAATAATAATAATAATAATAATAATAATAATAATAATAATAATAATAATAATAATAATAATAATAATAATAATAATAATAATAATAATAATAATAATAATAATAATAATAATAATAATAATAATAATAATAATAATAATAATAATAATAATAATAATAATAATAATAATAATAATAATAATAATAATAATAATAATAATAATAATAATAATAATAATAATAATAATAATAATAATAATAATAATAATAATAATAATAATAATAATAATAATAATAATAATAATAATAATAATAATAATAATAATAATAATAATAATAATAATAATAATAATAATAATAATAATAATAATAATAATAATAATAATAATAATAATAATAATAATAATAATAATAATAATAATAATAATAATAATAATAATAATAATAATAATAATAATAATAATAATAATAATAATAATAATAATAATAATAATAATAATAATAATAATAATAATAATAATAATAATAATAATAATAATAATAATAATAATAATAATAATAATAATAATAATAATAATAATAATAATAATAATAATAATAATAATAATAATAATAATAATAATAATAATAATAATAATAATAATAATAATAATAATAATAATAATAATAATAATAATAATAATAATAATAATAATAATAATAATAATAATAATAATAATAATAATAATAATAATAATAATAATAATAATAATAATAATAATAATAATAATAATAATAATAATAATAATAATAATAAAGTGTTTAACGACGATAATAACCTAACATATTTTATGTAACTATGATTTAAACAAAAGTTTATGTAAATTACCTAATATGGTAATGAAAAGTGGGTTCACGAAAGATTACGTGAACCAATGATAAATTATTAAACTCTCATAGCTACAGCAAATTCAATATTTTCAGATTAGACAGAGTTAGCGTCATTCTGTATATGGACATCGTCGGGTTAAGAACCAAAACCTTACCAGAGTGAGGGAACTCGATTTCAATGTAATATTGTGAAGGAAACAAAAAGTTTATAAAGTTATTTATTAATTTACGTTACTACGGTTTTTGGTAACTTAATATTGTATGGTTGTTTAGGTTGCTCTTGATATGTTCAAATAAAAATTTGTGTAATTATCAAATCTGCTTTATTTGAAGTTATCCTATACAGAAATAAAACATAAGCGGTAGCAATACAAAATAAAGAACATAGAAAAACATAATAGAAAAGTTCAGGATAGCCAACACAAATTCAATCTTCGGAGGCTTACTAGCCACAATTGAATTAAAAATTGGAATATTTAAAAGAAATTGAAATATTATTTCATTTCATTTAGTAAATTAGTTACAATTCCCGTCTGAGACCAAACCCTAGGTAAGGAGTATTCATACTTCGATTGCAGCAGCCATGGACATCTAAAGGAATTGCTCATCTTATGACCCGAAACATCGCCACCATCCGTGAGGACAGGACGCAGCTACATCTGCTGGGGAACAGCAACATTCCAACCCAAAGAACCTGCCGCAAAAACTCTCCTCAACGTGGTACAGCATCGCACCATCCCATCTGAAATTATGTCGCAAGTGTTTGATAAATTATAATTAAAGAATCAAATAACTTAGGTTTATTTTTATGTTGTCTTTAAATGAAACTTGCATTCTCTGTCTTCTGTTTGCTGGTGTTACATCATTACCTTCCATATACACTCCTTGCAATAAAATGTAACCTGTTTGTTTTTATATCGAGTGCAACTTTATATTCCGAGGACTTAGAGCTAGTTTCTACTCCTTGGCATTCCCTCTAATTGAAGTAAATGCCTTTTTCGTAAGCACATTCTTTTATAGCTCCAACGGTTTCGCAATGAAGTACCTACAAGGACTTTGTAAATACGTTTTAATCTTTTATTATTTTAAGAATAGAAATTAGAGTTTGGGGTTTCGAATAATGAAATATGTAACTGTCAAAATCAGTTAGGATATTTTGAGACTGTCCAACATATAATGTTAATAGCGATTATTATAAACAATGTGAAAATAGAACGTATGGCTTTTTCTCAGAGTTTCTTTTGAAGATGTTTATTTCACTCGTTTTAAATTCTGTCACCTCTCCAAACCTTAAACCTTCTATTTAATATGCTGTGTAATGCCGCCATTCTTTTCCATCCACCATGTAGGGAAATAATTTGACATGTGATGTTGCACCATCATTCCAGCCAGTCGTACCACTCATCTTCACTATCATAAAATGGTCACGTGTCTCATGAGTGTGGTTACGGTTTAATAGGATTTGATCTAATCGTCATTTTCGGTCTGTCCAACTTTCTCCTCCAACAATCTTAATGTATCCTTTAATCATTCTTCAATTCTTCGCGGCACTTTAACGCCTCGTTCTTGCCAAGTCTGTTTCCTTTTCAGAAACAGTATCACACCTTCCTTTCTATCTTGGTGAGAAATGTCTGATGTAGACTCCATCTTGTATCCATCCAATCTCCAAGGATGAGCTTTACTTCGTATTCACTCAACGGATCGACAAGTCAAGGTAAACGTGAACATTTCCAAAGTATTAACTTCTCAACAGCCTGCCACTTAGAAGCAAAATTGCTCAATTTACTCTACTCAATTTCCCAAATGCAGCAAAACCTCGCTAAACCGGACTAAATTATCAGATAATAGAGTTTAAACAGCTGGTGTGGAAGAAAAACGTTGGATTCCAAATTCATGTAATGTTTAATCAAAGATATTCTGATGTTCTCATTCTTACAAAAGCCTATTCTTTTATCTACTTGGTTTTGCTATATATTTCCTTATAGGTGCAATGGGAACAAGGAACACAGCAAGCTTTACTGATAGTCAAATGTTTTACCTGTATAATAGCTTCAAAATTTCGCTTTCTTTGCATGTCCAGGCAGGGCGGGGAAATAAATTGTATGAATAAAATTGTATATTCCAAATTTGGAGCCAGCAACAAGGAATATCTCAGCTGGTAACCAAAAAGTAAATAAAATAAAGTTCAGAAAACATTTTCGAACTGTTTTTTCTGAATAATGTTTGTAAACACTATAATATATGCTTTCTTACTGTTTACAGAGGCATTTTTATCTTCTTTACTAAATTTTACATTCGTAAAATAAATAGTCCAATTTGCAGAAATTCAAAATATTCTTTGTTTCCGTAGAAATACACTTTGTACACCTCTTACAGTAATAGAATTACGTAACATATAAATACGATCCTCAAGGTCGACGATCACAAACAGAGAGTTCACTTTCAAAACAAAGCTGCACGCGCACGTTTCTGAAGTTCCGATTACGACTCTCTGTACTGGTGAGTCTTGGCTTCTTTAAATACCTCTACTCATATTTCTAGAAAGTAATCGAATGTTCTGTAACAAACAAGAAATCGAACCTTCTAGTCAGCTATCTGTCTCTTTCTTTATCTGTTTCGGCAAGCTTTTATCTCCGCGTTGCACTGTCTCTTTGTGAACGCCGGCCACAACAATGCTCGTGACAATACTTAAAGTATTGCATTCCACCCATGAATACGATATAAACATTTAATCGAATATCCATGTTTTGAGACTCCTTGAATTAAAGAAAAAGGTGTTGTTAAAAGATCTGGTGTTCTGCTTGTGTTTGAATAGCATAATGATTTAAAACAAAATATCATGTAAATACCAACTACAGCTTTAAATCCAGGCAAGGGTATACAAGAGGACGACTTTGATTAAATTTGCCAATGCAGCAATTCTTTAAGATTATATAATAACTTTTGTTGACTTTTACATTCTCAAACATCCTTGCGATTGAAATTTCACATATTTTAGATACTGGTATGATAAAGTATACATTTATATTTTCCGCAAATAACATGTGAAGTTAGATATCTAGCTTCAAAATAAAATCGAAAGCTTAAGGTGTAAAAAATTGCATATAATTGTATTATTTTAGCCTTTTGTTTGTAATTTTTAACCATGTTCTTTGTTCGTTTAGTTTTGGTTTCTTTCTTTTCCCTTCTTCGTTTCAAGCACTTCATTTTCGTAGTTTTAAATGGTTTTATTTTCCTTTATACCTCCTGCAGAGATTGTATTCATTATTGACCTGCTTAAATATCGAGAACTGTTCGGCCTACAGAGTATATTTACTAATTGAATTGTTTTCTAGTATAGCATTGATATTAGAAATTAGCTGGGAAAGAGCTTTTATATTGATATGTAGAATATAATATAAAACTGGAACACAATGGGTAGAAAAAATCATATTAAGCTTCAAAGCTTATCATTTTCCAACTTATAGAAAATGTCATTTCTTTTTAATTTCATTCGTGCTTTATCTTCGATCTATTTTTCCCTATTGAGAAACATGCTATATAATCATAGCAATTAGACCAAGAGAGTGTATGTATATTTTGAAATACTATCCCCCATCCCTCAACGTAGAGTGACCTAGACCGCCCGCTGTGCACAGCAGTAGTCTGGTTATTGATTGCTTGTTAAATGCAATTACGGTGATGTAAGAGTGCAATTAAAAATATGCAGTTCAAGGTGTGAAATCACCGAGAAGTTTTTGCTCCAATAATTCCTCCCACTAAATGCACATTTATCACATAACTCCTTCAATTTGCAGCATAAGATCAGCTATTATTATTATTCATACAATTCATTATATTTATATTCATTAATTGCAACATATATTGATGAATGGGGATTGTAACATGATCCATTGCAATATTTCAGCAGGAAAATTAGCTTTGCACAATTATTGTTATGAATTGCTTTCACAATCGGTACGACAGATCTTGATTAATTTTACAGTAGATATGCATATTTTATTATTTTGATTTTTCTTACATGTGCTGTTTCGCCACAATTTAGTAATTACCACACAATATATTGCAACAATAGGTGGGGTCTGACTGAGCATAGACAGGGCTCTCGACATTGTTGGTATAGCGCACTATGAAGGTTATAAACATTGTACGTAGTAATTTTATTTGCATTCCCCTTTAGTGAATGTGTAAATTAGTAAGTTTCCTTTATTAAATACTTATTCTCTTGGTGTAGGACAGAGTTCCGTTTATTTATGGTCCTGTGAACCTTGCGCCAATTGGCATCGGGTGAGGGAGCCACAACTATGTATCAGAGAGAGAAATTCAGGCATAGGTGATCATCCGGAATGAAGAGTGAGGGAAGTAGATGAACGGAATGAGGGTGAAGTAGATGGAAGAAAAGATGGTGATGGTGCAATTGGTAGAATGAGGCTGCAGAAACCAGAGGTCCAGGAGAAAAGCCGCCCCAGCGCAGTGTTGTCCACCACAAATCTTACTTTGCGGTCGCCTAGGATCAAACCCTTGGTGAGGGCCCCCGCTGCCATGGTCGTTAGAGCGAATGTCCCTAGCGCAGAGGTGCCCAGGCCTAACCGCGAAAGGGGAAGGTATATTTACCTCCACCCACATTTCGCGCAGCTATGACGTAATGCCTTTACTGATAGCAGTCACAGACCTCGCTAACGTTGCTTTTAATAGTGGCGGCTACTTTAGTTACTTCTACTATTGTTTTTGATGGAAATAATATTAACAACGCCTCCTGAACGCCTTTTTTGCTACTGACTCTTTTGGCGCAGTTTATTTTTAATCACCTCAGCAATGTTTGCCTCCAAGGATGAACAACAGTCTTAAAAGAAGACCAAATGGTCGTGTGAAATTTTACTACGATACCATTTTCGAGAACATGTGCTCACAAATACATGTAGAACCAAATATTGGCATCAATTTTAGAGCAAACGTTCGCAAACTGGGAAATGTTTCATTGGGAAGATATTTAAATAGGTTGCGATCTTTTTCTTGAGAATATTTCAAGGCTGTTGAATTCAGCAAAGCATCTAATTCCATTTGCAGTGCGTGAGGAGCGTCTTTACAGGAAAAATTAAATGGATTATTAAAAATTCCGATTTCCGCCTGTATTGTTTTCAGGTCTCGAAATTTGTACTCTAAAGTGTTTTACAGTCCCTTCAGAATTGTTAAATGTTTTACTAACAGATGATAAAAATTGATTCCAAGGACTGAAAATGTTATATCACCAATTTATATTTGACCATGACATAGCGTTAATTGCGCCATAAATTTGTTCACTGCGTTAACTGACGTAACGTGTATGCTTTTATCTCTCACCTTAAGTTCATGTTTAAGATATCAAGAGGGTGAAATAGATCGGTCGCAAAAGCAACACCTCACAGCTACTTTTGTTCAGTTAGTTCCGGAACTTGATGGCTCTACAATAACAATAGTGTAAATTAGGAAGTTATTTGTACGACACCTTACAGTGGATACATAAATATTTTACATTTGCATACTTAAATATTTACAAAGAAAGAATAAGAAAAGGAAAGGAAAATAATCGACCCATTTGTTTTGGAATGTTGGACGTTTGGTTGTCATTGCGAGAGTCGTCGCTGACTGGGTGAGTGGAGGGAAAATGTATCTTGCACCGCACAAGGGGTTGGTGAAACGACAGCGTGACGTCATTAGCTCATAAGAGTGCTGTTTGGGCACCTATGCTCTAGCATTCCGTTGCGTAGAGGGACGCGGGTTCATGTCCCGCCTTGTGCATGTGTGTATTTTGTATGTGCCTGTGTCTTCTGCGTATGTTTACAACTAGAAAAAAACATATCCCTTCGATGGCCAAATGAGTTCTTCCTCAAAGGGACAAAAAAACTTGGTGATCATCAAGCGGTGTAACCGCTCGGCCACGGTGTGGCCATAAATACTAAAATACATTTGTTGTATGACAACTTCTTGACTACTTCCTTTCGACACCAGTGACCGAGGTCGTTAAGGCACAAATCCATAAATGAAAGGTCCGTAATTCAAATTTAGCCAGGGCCGTTCCTTCTGAGAGGTATGTCCGGAGTTTTTCTCAGTCATCATATCTAAAAAAAAAGAAAAAGTGTTCGTGTGGTACCATAAACTTAGACCCAGACTTGTTCCCTACCAAAAAAATATCATCACTGTCTACCTCCTGTAATGTTTATGACAGATGGGCGGGTTACTGCTTTACGTTTAGTAAAACCATTTATTTGGATTTTATTTATTTCAGTTTAAGACATTTTAATCTAGTACACCATACCTCATGGGTATTTATTTTCATTTAACGTTTAAATAAGTATCTGAATATGTTTACTTTAGTATTCAATAATTTAAAACTACTGTACCTGTCTTTAAGCGTATATTAAGTAAATGTTTACATTAAATGACCATTTCGTTTGTTCACCCAAGTTGCAACAAATACTATCCATATTAGTTGCAATAACACGTTTACTGCAAACACGCAAGGACAAACTATCCCTAGTGTGAGCTAACTCTTGGCAATGCTCATGTGACAAAACCTAAATATTCATTTCAGTGATCTCTCCGTAACGCAACTGCATCCTTCTAGCCGGCATAGAACAGTAACTATCGATTATTGTGTCAATAATGGGTATGCTGATGCTTCCTTCTACCGCAACAACGGGAATAGACAGAAGAAAAACTGCACCACATGTACAGAACAACAAAGTAAAATTCAGCTGTCATATTCTTTGCAGTAATCTAAATTACACTTTTCATTGCTAAATTGTAAACATGGAACACCAAAGTACACTAGATTATTGTCATCAGGTATGCATGCTAACTTCCCTCCCCACTCCATCAACCTCGATCTCCTTCCCCCAGTTCCTTAATTTGTTGCGCAACCGAATGTTAGCTCGTGTCACCTTCTCAGCTTGGATACACCAATAAATTAGGACCATCTACCTGTTTTACGGTTTCACACTCTGTTGCAGTTTATCAACGTTTATCTCAGCCATTCTACTATTTAATTCCCTTCATGTTCTATGTTGCTATATATCTTTAAGTCCACTAAGTATTAAGCAGAATAAATCCAAGCTGTTTCTACGGTATGTAAGCAATTGGCCCTAGGCTTAATCTTTGAATGTAGGTTACGAGTATATTCTAGTACATATACAATATTGAGCCATGAAGGTAGTTTTTGGTCATAGTTTGTCCATAGTCTGGTGATAAATTATGGGGAATGAATGTTCTGTTCTCGAAAGTTTGATTATTTTATTTAACTAGCATCATTTATTGGGTCGGTTCTGCTTTTTACGAAAGCGGAAGTTAAGAAAAAGTAAACGAGCTGATTAATCACGTCAGTAGTTTTAAAGAAATAAAACAGATGTATACACATTTCAGAAAGAGAGAGAAAAGAAGGCAGGAAGTAAAGTAGGGAAAATATATTGCCCAAATAACTGAAATACTTCTACAGGCGTTGGAATTACTTAACATGGTATTTAACAGCACGAGAATGAGTTTTCTACAAATTGATGCCCACCAAATAAAACGAGCACGTGTCACGGCTAATTCTAGCTCAGGGGAAGATGGTGTGACGTCAGCTCCGTCAGCTGTAACCGCCAAATATGCTCCCGAACGAAAGACAGGTTAGCGTGTAACGTCACCGCACTGATATCTGCTGCCCAAGAGGAAGGAAATTGATGTGTTTGGGTTCCGAGAGGGTAGGAAAGACAGGAAACGTATCGGGTATTAATAATATGTACAACTTACTTCTTGGGTGTTGTAATATTAATGTTGACTGCTTTAATTATACAATTGGTCACAGTTTATAAAAAAATTCATTTTGGTTCTGTGCTATGAGAAAATATATAAAACTTCAACTCGTAGATTATCTGAAGGTCAGGCATGTTATAAAGTAAATAAAATAAAATATAAAGTAATTTTCTCTGCAAATTACAGTAGACCCACTCAAAACAGAATTACGTAGACGTTTTCCGACATATTCTGATTCGTTTTTCTTTAACTAGTTTATCAATGTCAGGGCGTAATATCTAGGAAATTTGTAATCGAAGGCTGCATATTAGATTGTGAACCGACAAGGTACTTTGGGATTTGGATCTAGCTAATTTCATATTCAAAAAAAAAAAAAAAAAATTGTTCGCACACATATGTCGACCCAAACAGTCACAATGTCCATACGGCAAGTGAATACAACCTCGGAAATCTGGTTTGGAGGATCTTCTTGTAAAAATCAGCAAACTCTTTCTTGTGTGTATATTTGTCCTTCAATAAATCGTCACATTGTAAGTTTAACAGTTCCATGTGGTACGTGGCAGCTACGTTGTTGTCATCGAGTGCGCTACATCTGACTGAACCCTTAGATTCTGTACTCACAGCGGCATTTATATAGGCAACATGGTGCTACACGATTCTTGTCTGACGTCACACGCACTGCAGGCCTCGCTCCCGGCTAAAATACGTCACAACTCTCGAAGCTGTCTTCCTCTAACGGATTTTTCACAACCACCCAGAATGGTAAACAAAATGGAAACAGAAAGGGAACCAGAGCAGCATACAGAAGTATGGTAGTGCATATCGATCACAAAGTGGAATTTTTGTTTTGCGCATTTGAGTTTTCGTTTGTTTCTACCTGACCAATGATATTTTTTCATCTACGTTTAATTCAGCCAATATGATGCGGTCAAAATATAATAGGTTAGAGCACACATTATCTAAGAAGAAATCCATTGCTGTTTTCTGCTAGCTAGTCCTGCCTTCCTTTTATTAATGAAGTACGTTAAAGTTCCTGGTTGATCAAGTTCTTTTGCTGTACATTATGGCTTTTTACAGTTAGATTATGAGGCAATAGTCCAATTTTAGATGACCCTTTCACTGGGATAACCAACGCTCAATAGATCTGCGGACTTCAGAATTTGAGGTTAGGATGCACGTATGCCAAAATTTCCAGCTAGCAGTGGCTAGTGGCTGTTTCACGCCATGGCCCCCATAGTGAGTTTTACAGTTAAGAGTCTAATAGAACGAGAAAATTAATACTTGGCTAAGTATTCCTTCTTTCCTTCGGAACCCAGGATGTGTTAACTGTGAACGTTCACATTACAATCCATGTATTTCAACTTTGTCATTCTGTTTTTGTTTACGGTTCCCAGTTATATGAAGCAGTCTTAAGTAAATTCCATCTGTTGGTTGTAATTGGTGGATACATGTGTAATGTCCAGCAACACTTGTGCGGTCTTACCTCAAGCAGCTGCATGCGTGTGTAAGGGCATTAACTCACACAGGCTGCTGCGTTTTGTCACACCAAAATTCACTTATTACATTCTACGCCTCACATCAAAGAAGAAATGCCCACCAAATGAGCTAATTACAGACTTTCGTTTAGTGCGCTCTGACGCCTCAGTGAAAATGTCTCTTCAGACACACGCGCTTTCGCGCCAACAGGTTGCCGCCCACAGACTCTTTTTCCCTTTCTTGTCTTATTTTGTCTCGTTTCTATTTTTCTGACTCAGTACAAGAGACATCTGCATGACAGTCCATGTCATGACTTTCTCACTGCAGGAACATTTGTTTGTAAGTGTCCAACTGGAACTTCAAATCTTAACACTTTAGCGGAGGTGTAGAGAAAATGTCATCTTTTACGTGATGGACTAAAGTAAAACACATATGAATGCTGACCAAGCGCTGTTGCCAAGTCGTGCACCGTAGGTAGCTTTGTAGAACATATGAACAAATTAAATGCACTTACACCCGATTTCACCAACAGATGTTAAAATCGACGTTATTAAATGTAACATAACAATTGTCACAGCGCTAACAAAGCTGTAAAATTTCTTGCATTTCACCAACATGTTTTCTGAAAATGTTAACAAACCTGTGTTAACACCAAGAAACTTTAAAATATCTCAGCTATAGAAGGCTATGGATGAGTCGTGTTATTTTCAGAACGTACTGCGATGCGCTTTTGTTTTCATTTTCGTATGAACAAGCTGAAAAATTGCTGATGAACAAAATCATAAATAAAGCCGTGAGACAAATTTCTCATCGATGGAGAAAGAATTGTTAGTTGAATTGGTGACGAAGTGTAAAGATATCGTGGAAAATAAGAGGTCGGATGCGGTGAATGTAAAAGAGAAAAATGTCGAGGGAAAATATTGGAAACGAATTTAATTCAAATGCACGTGTCACTACTACAAGCACCAAACAACTTGTCAGTATTACGTAAATTTAAAACGAGGTGCGAAGGACAAGTGACTTAAACGTTTCAAGACGGAAGGTGGACATTTTATTATCCACATAATTCAAGGAATTATAAAATCGGAGAGTTATTAATACTTGAAGCAAAGACAAGATCGGCATATTCATTTCGATGTATATTCTAACTCATTGTTACATGAATTTAAAACGAGGTGTGAAGAAGGACAAGTGACTTGAACGTTTCAAGACGGCAGGTGAACAGTGTATTATCCGCATAACTCAGTAAATTATAAAATCGCAACGTTATTAATACTAGAAGCTAAGGCAAGATCGTCATATTCCTTTCAATGCATGTAAATTTAAAACGAGGAGCGAAGAAAAACAAGTGACTTGAACGTTTCAATGTGGGAGGTGGACAATGTATTATCCATAATCCATTGAATTATAAAATCGCAAGGTTATTAATACTTGAAGCAAAGGCGAGATCGGCATATTCCTTTCGATACATGTTCTAACTTCTCATGTACTTCCGCAGTAACCTTCATAGCAACATGTTTCGACAGTCTATACCTCCGTAAAAAAATGTTCTTCGGATAGCTCTTCAAAATCATTTCTCCTCACAGGCCGTACTCTATTACGAATGTCATTTAGACGGTCTTAAATATAGCAAATCCACATCAACAGCTGAGTTCATGCTCGCCATCTTGACTATTCACAATTGTTAAGGACTTCACATCAGAAATTTAGCTTGTTA
Organism: Mantis religiosa; assembly: GCA_030765055.1. Lineage (NCBI taxonomy): Eukaryota > Metazoa > Arthropoda > Insecta > Mantodea > Mantidae > Mantis > Mantis religiosa. The sequence goes on along the minus strand of CM060955.1, from coordinate 134,391,740 downwards.
GATTAACAAGAGATTTAACACATGTGCTAAGCTAACACTTGTTGGTGAAATGCAAATTTTGTTTTAACTATTGCTAAACTCGTGTTAAGTCTTAACATCTGTTGGTGAAATCGGGCATTAAAGCACTAAAATATTAAAGTTGACTCCTTAATCCTTGGCGCAGGTTGGATTTGATCGTTTTTCAAGTAGTTTTTTGTGACCTATAGCATGAATCACTTCACGTTTATTAATCAGAAAGTCACTCGACCAACCCCAATGTTGAAAAATGCGTATCACAAACACAGAGGAAAAGAGAAAAATATTGTGACTTTGTGGGTTTGTAGAAATAAAAGTCCGAGTTGCAGATATTCCAAATAATCTTTATTTCCGTAGAAATACACTGTTCAATTCTCACGTAACAATATTACGTCACATACACACTACAATCTACCAAGGTCGATGACAGTAACAAACAGCGTTCTGGTTACAACAACACTCCACAGCTGTTTACTCTCCTGTTTACAACACTCGTGACTCCTCTTGGCGAGTCGTCGCCTTCATAAATATCTCATTGATAAATTCGAGAGTTTTCTGGACCAAACAAGAAAAACAACTATTCTCTGTCAATCCAGATATCACTAGAACCTTCCAAACGTGAAACCCTCTCTGTGCCGGCAAGTCCTTTATCTCAGCTACCTTTATTTGCCGGCTCTTTGTTTACACTAGCCACGCTATTGTAAATAACGACTTCGCTACAATATTAATTTAATTTATATATTAACACCATTTCTGCTGAGTTCGAAACATAACAACCTATTCCTAATCATTTATGTAATAAAATAACACTCTGACAATGAACCAAACATAAACGCATTCCTTTTCGAACTATGTGATTTTTATTTCATAATTTACTGTAAATTTTTATATTTGAGATAAATGTTCTGAAAAAGCAATGTAATTTTTCAGGTTGTTCAATGTTGAATAAATAAATGATCAGTAATGATAACCATATGAAGCTTGCATTCTAAGTATAGTAGAGACAGGATTTTTGTACAGTTATGATTAGAAAATAAAGTTCAGTGTAATTATGAAATGGCCTTCTATTTTTTGAAAATATTGATTGGAGCGTAAAACGGAAGACCAGTTCAAGCACGTGCACCACATTCGGCAATGCAAGGGTACAGCCTCTCTTCATTGGCCTTTAAGTATCACAGCGACTCTAGATGATTTTACTAGAGTAAAACTGGCAAGAATCGGATCTGTGTCTTCTACTTTACTTCAAGGATTAAGCATCTCGTCTCCTGGGTACTATACTTTACTCGGCTCCAACATATTTCTCGAGGTCCGATGACACCTTTTTCTAAATATTTGTACCTTTTATTAATTAAAAGCGATTTAGTTTAAATTTCGTCATGTAATTTATAAATATTCAGTCCGTTTCTAATTGTTTCATGCCTTATTAACTCCAGTGTAGTACATCCTTTAATTGTGTGCAAAACTAGCATTTTCCGCCTTCTGAATTTCCTTTTTGTTATTTTTCTTTATCAGTCTCATAAGCAAATGGATTGTGTGTGTAGTGTTTAACGCCCGCTTTTACTACATACGGCACCGCAGGCAGTGACACTGATGATACATGAGATGGATATGGAGCACCGGTGGAATGAGATGGCGGGGGAAACTGGAGGTCCCGGAGAAAACCCGTCCCAACGCCGTGTTGTCCACCACAAATCTCACTTTGCGGTCGCCTGAGATCGAAATGGATTGTCATAATCTTGTTAAGACTTTAAGTAAAGTTTGAAAATTTGTTTCTTTACTAGTTTTATTCTGCAGCTTTCTTCTTATGGATCTACATATTGATTGGAGTTGATTTATTTATCTGTTGATATAGATATTCACTTTGCAACCCAAGTAATTAAAGTTTACAGTTTACTCCAGGATATTATCTAATTCCAATATATGTTTATTTTGCATTAGCCTGTCGTTACTTTTGTTTTTAGTGATATTATCAAATAAGTTTGTTGTTTAGTGAATATGGAACATTTTTAAATTATGCCATCATTAGACTAAAATGTATCAGCAGTGACTTTTTCTTCTTCTTTTTCTTCTTTACCTTCCCTAGCAGTACCACTTTATTGGTGTTAGGACATTCTTATTCCTCTATTCCTTAAAGTCGGGCCTGAGGTACCAAACCAGGATAGGTGATCAGTCCAATGTCTGGTGTAAGAATGAAGTCAGTAGGTGATATATATGAAGGTGAAATGGATGATAGAAAAGATGATGAAGCAATTGATAGAATACTGGCGGTGGAAACCGGAGGACCTCACCCCAGCGCCATATGTCAGCAATGACTTCACTTTAGCAACACAGCCAGGTTGATACACAAACAAAGGTTCTTCCACAAGTCGAGGCGCTAGGCTCTCACCTCCGAACTTTCATATTTGTTTTGCTGTCCATGTCATACAAATTTTGGGTAACACACGGCTTATTAGACCTCAGACTATTATGAAGGTATGAGTAAAATTCCACACATTTCCTTCGTAGTCTTTTGCATTAAAACTTCAACATTAAAACTAAAGCGAAAACACTGATCTTTTTTTACTAGTTAAATCAAACTAGGCTAAAATTTCGATAATATGTAATGCCCTCTGATCAAATCTCGATCGAGTTCATGATATTGACCTAGCTAGTCGCCCATTAATACTTGTTACGCAAATCTTTAACATGCTCTCAATACTTACATAACCCAAATCTGCCAGTCTCAATTTATTAAATAAATGAAAGTGCATGTTTGGTTATATTTATTCTAAAATTAGGAAAATGAAACCAATGAAACATAAAGAGCAGATGCAAAATAAAATAAGATTTGCTAATGTGCACAAATTACTCAGGTCGGCAAAGTCACAAATGTGGTACAGGGTGCGACGAACTTGGGGCTAGCAGGTGACCCCAATGTTATAATGGCATCTCTCATTACCAAGGTCAGCTGACTTAACGCTGAGTGTTTGTCTTGAATGATGGCATTGTACCTTTTTGTTGATGGAGTCCATTTATTTAGACCGCCCTCTCGTCCTGGGAATTCCAGAAGAACATCCGCAATGTTGCCGCCTTGCACTAATTGCCCGAAGCGCCGAGGAAGAGTACCGCAGCATCTATTCTCACGTGTCCTCTGTCTCAATTTCTGCACTGTCATACAGCCTCTGAAATGAATGATGTATTGTTTGTTTTCAACTGCCCTTCTGCATTCTTTTTTGTCAGTCCTTCTAGCTCTGAAACCAGACTTTCTTTCATGACTTTGATAAGTAGGGTAATGATTGCTTCATATCAAAACCTTCTAGTTTGCTGTGTTGTTATTTTATATTTAAATTTAAAATTCATTTTCACACCTAGCCTGGAATACATAGCATAATTAGAAAGCAAATTTTAATACGAAAAGAAATGGTGTGTATATTTACACCAAGGCAAACATATTGATATAGAAAAATATCGTAATTTCTAGCAATGAAAAGAAATGCCTTATATTCTTCCCCCATCCATTGAAATTAATTATTGTGACTTTCTTCAATGCTTGGTGAAAGTTCACTTTTCTAGTGTGACTTTATTCTTCCCAGTCACTTTACTATTGTCGCACGTGGCAGTAAAATAAATCAAGCGCGAAGATTCTATTGTTCCTCTCACTTCATTCACAGAAGTATCGAACATAAGACAATTGCACGGCAACTCTCACTGTACGTCAACACTCGAAGAACACCGTTTTATTTGGAATCAACAACATGAACACTTTATTCACTAACTAGCACGTCCGAATAGTTGCAGATTGTTCGTGGGAGGCGTTCCAAAATTATCTGGTCGCGTCTCGAAGGCGTTTCTGAGATTTTGTCAGTTCTATAATTCCTCGGTGATAAAAACTCTTTAAGTACGTTGGCACCTGCTGTTAGATGGGAGACGGATACGTCACAATATTCTCAATTATTTAGAATATCTTACAGTTTTCTGCCATTTTTATTGTGAATCTAGCTACCGAGAGGTGGAGTTTCATCACTTCAGGTGATTTAACTTTCTTAATTACTTTCTGTACTGTCTTCTTACAGTACGTAGTACAAGCCAGTAAACTTAATATCGAAATTTCACCGGAATTCGTGTTTTTTGAAGACGACTGAAAACAAATATTTTACATAAGAAATGGTCGTGTGTGTGTGTGTGTGTGTGTGTGTGTGTGTGTGTGTGTGTGTGTGTGTGCGTGCTTTTGAAAATTATAATTCAAGAACTAGGATAAATACCAAAGCCTATACTTTAAATCATGCACTGTTTAGGTTTTAGTTAAGCATTTAATTTCGCTATATGCATTTTCATAGGCTTCCTTAACGAAAATAATGAGAAATCTCAATGTGGCCCTAGTTTCTGCAGAGAAAGTTGGGCGGTCGGCTACCTTGAAAACAGATGCCGTCAGCTGTCATGACGTATCGAAGTATCGATACGAAGCAATGGCGTTCGGGTCACGAAGCCGGCCCCAAACACGTAGGCTGCTACAGCAATCCTGCGAGCACTCCGCTATTTAATGAGACAAAGACGTGAGTTAATGAGAAGTAGGCCTATCATTCTTCTCTACCGAGACAACGACCTCGTCCAGTGCAAAAGGGATAGAAATACTTCAATACTTGAGGAAAGCATTTGTCTATACATTCAAAAATCTCTACGAACCAAACTATTATGGAGAAAGAAACAATGAAATTCATTTGTGTTCCGCCATTTTACAAGATCTTTGTTGAATTTATTTTCTGAAAATTTAAAAGTTGAACTGATTATACAAATACATGCATTTAGTAGAGAAAAATATCATTTTAAAATAAATGTCCAATGCTTTGCGTACCCATTCATCAAGAAACTATTTTCTTCAAGAAAATACAAAAAGTATTTTTTCTATTATTTCTTGTTAATCCAAATAAACATTTACAAAAACAATTTTATTGCATATTTCCAGAAAGTACAAGGGTTTAAGCGATATATTGATTTACGGTTTACCAATTATACAAGCATTCGAATGAAGAAGAGACCTTCAAATGTTATTCTTCCAACAAAAAAAAACTCAAATGTTAGAACTTTTTTGAAAATAAAGGTAACAAAAATACTTTCTATAAAGGTAGTTAGTGTAGGGACGATTGTTCTGAAAATGTTATTTAATTTGTGTCGCATTTATTATGCTCATAAATTATCGGTTACTTCGTTTTTAGTAATGCTGTTTAAAGACCCTCCGCGCGCGCAAATCTTTTACTAAAAATGATCTTTATGGAAGTAGAGGTCTCCAAACGTTTTATTTACTGTGAAATTTCGACTTAGAATTTTTTTAGGAATGCAATACCTCCTCTTGGAGATAATTCGCCTTATGTCCCTGAGTTAGCATCCATCTGAGGATGGTTTCCAAGGGCTAGAAACGTAGTAGGGGTTAGTACTATGGCCAAGGCTAAAGATCCAGGAGGAAGGGATAAGGCTAAAAAGTATGAAGCACGACCAATTTGATACTGGCAGAGGCATCGCAATCGAGTCCCAAAAGTTTCCAAATTGAGCATCCACTTTCTTAAATCTTCGTACAAGTTCCGTTAGAAGGTGTTCTCCGAGAAAGGGGCAGTTCTTTCCTCAGAACACACCCAAGAACATGCCATACATCACCGTCCTTCGTGTTCTGCAGAGGAGAAGATCCGCTCTTATGACATACCACATAGTAAGTAGTACCTCAGCGTTGCTAAAATGCAGTCGCATATAAAAGTTATATTGATACGCTGAAAACCCAACCGTAATCTTTCTCAGGAAACACTAAAGTTAAACACATTTCTTATAACCACATTCCTGTGAGAGGAACACCAAACTAAATGAGGCAGCATGGATGATTCACATACATTTTAAAGTAAGCAAATCGAGTACGTGAGTAGATCAACAAACAGTTCTCATACCTCAGGCCCTGATGGTCTGACAGGACGTGTGCATATGGTAGTGAGATACCCCGTATATTATTATCCAAGAAGATTCGTTTCGAGTACCTTATTTAATTTGCGTTAGCCAGCTCCAACAGCCTCCTACAACAGATACCTATGTAATGAAAAAGTAACTGAGTGCATGACGTGAAATGTTCTGGGTTATTATTAGCATGTCAGGAGGCTTTAACACGTCATAAAGATAATAACACACTCGCCTATTTGGACACACCCCCTCGGCCGTGAAATAGTTGATAACTAAATACTACAAGAGGTGAGAGGGTACTAGTTCCTTTCGGCGCCTTTTTTATACGAGACAACAGTACAAGGTATGCCTACTCTAATGCCATTTTCAGGGGGAGGGGTGAGAGAAGCTAAGTAGAATAACATACATTCTTTAGATTTTCAATATATATGTGTAGTTACCTCAATTTGCATATCATTCTAATTACCAAAATAATGTTTAAAGTGAGAGACATAATTTATGATTTTATGAGTGGTTGACAATTTGCATACTAAAGATTACTCACATCTGTGTAATCTTTAATATGCAAAATGTCAATTCATTATTTAAACTGTTATTGACGATGCGAACTTATTTATTTTCAGCAAAAGTTTTACTATTCAAGCTATTATATCTCGAAACTATATGCATAGGTAATATCTCTCTTTTTATGTACCCTTATGAACTGCTAGTGAATACTACTTTTTTTTAATTTACGTCCTCCAACATTAAGTCATATCGGACGATGGATGAAATTGGTGAAATGATGCTCAAGTGAGTCCGGGGTACATGTAGCTTAGAGTTACCCGACATTCGTCTGTTAGGATAAGGGAAAACCCCGGAAAAACCTTATCCAGGTAACTCACCCTGACCGAGATTCGAACTCGGGACCTCTTGAACGTGAGACAGACATGCTACCACCACGCTACCAAGGCGGGCTACAGACTACTATTAGGTACATATAGTACAAATATAATAGTCACAGTTTTATTAAAATAATTTATGCTCGAAAGCGTACACATCCATTTTTACTCAGAATTTAAAAATTATTCCTTCTGATTACAAAATAATTTTACAATAACATTATGATTATATCTGACCAATATATTGTAGAGCTTCATGCAGAGGAGTGGCTCTCTATTAGTGGGCAATTCTCGCTCGCTCGTGTTGGCTGGCTGTATACAGCCAGAAGGTTTTTGCTGCGTGCCCACCCGTTAAGGGTTTTACCGCAGGTAGGATTTGAATTTGAAATTTGTAGGATGAAGGTGGTGTATGTCTTTTGGTTGGGAGTTAATTTAGAGGTTACCGAAGTACCTTCGGGTTGAAGGGGAGGATGAAGTACTTTGCACCCAAATCTTTTGTTTGTTTAATTTTTAGTTGGGGAAAAATTTAGATACCAAACAGCTTAGAAGAATTATGAGGAGCTCAGCTTTAGCTGCTGATAGGATTAGCTGCTGGGTTATCTAGGGTACCAGCATGCCATACGGGGGACCCGGTGCAGTCTAGATCGGCGTCTAGTGGGGTCATAATCTCCCAATGAGGACGCTTCTGGGCAATTCTAATTGCTGCAGAAAAATACATATATGAATAATTGCCATGTCTGGACCCAGGGACATACCTAGGTTTATTATAACACTAATTCCTTAACCGGACATCTGGAATTCTGAAATTATATTTGACTACTACCCTAGCGCACCTTTAACTGCGTATTTAGAGACTACATGCAGTTGTTGGAAATACAAATGTATTGTATTTCATTGCATTTAAACCCTACAACTTCAATTTATAGTATGAGTGGCATAATTCTGAAAAATGTACTAGTTCGGTAAATAATAAAAAATGTGTTGTAATAGCATACGAAGGTTTTGCATTAAGATTAAACCGAAGATTAAACATCAATTTTAATTGATTCTCTTCATGTGTGCTCATCTCTCCATCAGTTTCTTTCAATATTTCTTTTAATTGAACTCTTCAAGGAAATTCACACTTAGATCCGTCGACGAATAAGTCAGAGGGATGCAGACAACAGCCATGATAGAAATAACAAGATTATCTATCAGCAAATGCGTGACAAATACTTTCACACAAATCCTAAAGTTGAACGGTGAAGAACCACAGTTAATTGCTTCATATTGTATGTAATGAATTCCTAGATATTTGTGCATGTAATACTACTGAGTCTAGTCTATGACTTTTCCTTGGTAGACAACAGTGAACCCTGAGACCCATAATTTCTCAGTAGGATATCAAAATAGGTAGGTAGATACACCAGACGATATTACAAATTCCAAACTTGTTTGCAGGGGGCAACCTAATCTAACATCGCTATTTTATTTACAATAGCAATCAGCGATATGTGATTGTTTTAACACACGCAAACCTTGTGTAGGTAGACTTTACAAGGTTAGATTCAAAACTGAAAAATGCAATGTCAGAGTTGGAATTTGAACCATATCTGTCAACTTTTATAAATGGAAAACTACGAGGGCTGATCAACAAAGACTGATTAATTTTCACAGGTGCTTATTACTGCAATTAAGTGTTTACATCTTTTTCAAAGTAGTCCCCTCTCACTTTCAGTGTACTTTTTATACCGTCTCTGCTAGTCTTTGAACACGCGCTGCTGACCGTTCTTTGTCAGGTCCTTGAGAATCGCCTCACTTTTCTTGAGCACTGCTTCAGAGTTCTCAAATCGAATACCCCTAAGCTTCGATTATCACCGATGATGAGTCATGGCTGCATCATTATGATCCTGAAGTAAAACAAGCCAGCACAGTGTGGAAATTGCCAGGTTCTCCAACACCAGAAAAGGCTAAAGTTGTTCCATCTGCAGGAAAATGATGGTGATCACATTTTCTGACTGTAATGGAATGATTTACCAGCATGTAGTTCCCCCTCACACTACTGTTACAGCAGCATACTACATGTCAGTATTGGCTACGCTGAGGAAGCACATTGCAAAGAAAGGACCAGAACTTTCTCGGACTGGGTGGTGACTTCATCATGACAATCCACGGCCTCACGTCGCAAATCAAGCCATGAAGTTTCTGGCTCGATTTAACATTACTTGTTTGCCACTTCCACCTTATAGCCCAGTTCTTGAATTCTGTGACCTTTTTATTCCCAACGCTAAAGGCAAACCTTAGAGGTATTCGATTTGACAGCAGTGCTCAAGAAAAGTGAGACGAACAAAAGAATGGTCTGCAGCACATATTCACGGACTGGCAGAGACGCTATAAAAAGTGCATTGAAGTAGGAGGCGACTACTTTGAAAAAGATCATATAAACATTGAATTGCAGTAATAAACATTTGTTAAGAAAAATCAGTCTCATCCTTTGTTGATGAGCCCTCGATGTTTAAAAACCCCTCGATATAAGTGCTAACAAACTGTTAAGTCGCCATTGGGGTAAGTGATCTCCAATTGAGATTTCTTCATTGGTCTGCGGGGGAGAAGTAAATTAGCTGGAGAATTTAATGTTATGTTGGCACTTTGCCATAGTAGTTCGGGGGGGCCGCGCCGTAGCTCAGTGGTTACACCGCTTGGCTCTGACCAAGGCGGCCCGGGTTCGATCCCAAGCGAAGTGAGATTTGTGGTGGACAACACGGCGCTGGGGAGGGTTTTCTCCGGGACCACCGGTTCCCCCGCCATCTCATTCCACCGGTGCTCCATTTTCATCTCATGTACCATCAGTGTCACCGCCTGCGGTGCCATATGTAGTAAAAGCGGGCGTTAAACACTTCACATTTCACATAGTAGTTCGGGGTAGAGCAGCCATGCGTGGAGCGGAAGATCCACGGTTCAAATCCTGGCTTGGCATTGAAACTGTGTGTTCTGATTCCAAACTGAGTGATCACATAAATGTTCGGATACATGTCCGTAATTGGTATGAGAGCTAAGGCCTCCGAACCATGATGTAGGATATAGGCAGTTTGGATTACAAAACATTGGAAAGACGTAAAAAGAAAAGTTATATAAATCCATAGATATTTTAATCGACCACTGTAGGAGCTCAAAATCCAAATGCTAATTTCGATAATTTTGTGCAGTCTGGTTATGCAATCTCTTGTAAACCGTTCAAACCCTGATGTAAGCCGTATTTGTGGACGTTCCCTGGGTTTTTTGTTAGCTGCATATTTCACTTAAACGCCTCTCCAGTCTTGAACACATGTATGGGTTGGGCGATGCCTGTTGAGATAATGTTGACAGAGTCGACAGGCGCCCCTTATATTCCTCCGGCTTCCCCGTAGATGAAAAGCATCTCGAAATAATTTGCATTGTGTACAAGCCGTAACTTTCATTTAATTTGATTTATGCATATGAATACTGTATAAAGTAAACAGAATTACATAAGATGCAACATCTGATAAAGTACCACTGGTAAATAAGGATACAACTACCTATCGTGAAGTCAAGATTTGTTTCCTTCAGATTCTAAAGCATCAGCGCAGAGAATTTCTGAGCCCACCTCGGTAGCGGAGCTGGTAGCGTGTTTGCCTCACGTTCAAGAGGTCCCGAGTTTGAATCTCGGTCAGGGAGAGCTACCTGTATAAGGCTTTTGCCAGGGTTTTCCCTTATCCTTTAAGACGAATGTCAAGTAACTCTCAGCTCTATGGACTCTGAGCTCATTTGAGCATCATTTCACTCATTCCATTCATGGTCTGGTATGACTTAACGTTGGAGGACGTAAATTACAATATATATATATATATATATATATATATATATATATATATATATATAAAATTTCTAAGCTAGGATTGATCACATGCTAAGACTGTGTAAATGGTTTATCGACTATGATCAAAATTAATGTTTGTCATTATTAATGATAGTGCTAATTACTATAAGATCTTTTAAGTAAGTGCAAATTCTGTACGGCTTAAAAATATAAAGTAGGCAAATAATTCAAAACATTGACGAGTTTTGGAACTCCATATGATTTAATAAATATATTTCCTCTAGTTAACTACTCATTTTAAAACTAAAAATTTGCAATGGCAATAACTCTTTTCATGTTCATTAAAAATCTCAAAACACTTCTTTCTTACCACGAAAGATGTAATAAGTGAAATAAGACAAAACCTTAAATATAAATCCCTGAAATACATATCTTGCCATTGTTGTGTTTCGTAAGCATACGTAAATCCTATAATGAGAGAAACAGTAAAATACACTCTTTAGACATTTATAAAAACATACCAATGTCTTAATAGAAACAATTAGGCACATGTAACTGCGAAAATGTATCTTTGTAATAGCGGTCCATTTTCCAGAGTATCATAAAATGTTTTAATTCCTTAGAATTATTTTAACAACTCAATTCTCCGTTTCTTTTTTATTGCTTTATCGTAAAATTATGTGCAAGTTGTTCCAGATCACTGAAGCACTATGTCTTGGGTGGTATAACGTAATGTAAAAACTGTGTAGGTTCCTTTTTCTGGCTTTTTGCCGCGTCGTGCCAAATTAAAGCAACCTTATCCTTTTTCTTACTTCTTTGTCCCAAGACACAAGAGATAACTTTTCTTTTCGGCAAGATTGCAAAAGCACTGATCAAACGACGAGGTGGAAATGCTGGTCGTATATCGCGGTGAAACAAAACAACCAAAACCTCGTTACGATACTTTTTCACCGCGTTAATTGCGCTTTGTCGAGCGACAGGCGTTACCTCGCGGTCTAAGTACCATGATTTCGAGACCGGTTTTAAACACGCGTCCTGCTTGTGCTTCCTTAACAGAAGTTTTCCATGAACTAGGGTACCAAAACATACTTGTCTTTCTGACAAAGACAAATGCTGTCACTGTATTGGTATAAAGGAACATACTTGCTTCCCAACCTTCCGACCAATGTTCAATTTCCTGTAGCGACATGTTAAATGCAAGTTTTCCGTCGCCCGAAGCAATGAATACAATACACAGTAAATTTTCGCACCAAGGACGCCGAGCTCAACTCTGTCGTTGCCAGTGGTCAGTTCTATTCATCGCCTACGGGTTCACAGCAACAGAAAGAGAATATGAAATAATAACAGCGTATTTTCTGAAAATATATGTATATTTACAACAGGGGATAGCAGTGAATTAGTATCTCCATAATATTAAGTAAACTTTCATGCAATCTGCAGTTGCAATATCATCCTAAATATAAGAGTCTATAACAGTATTTTTGGGTTATGTTCGGAAGAATTATGAATTTATAAAATATATGTAGTTGTGTGATTAGCCGAAGTAGTAATGGTATGACGTAATATGACGTAATGTGGTGACGTGCCATTGGATCGGCCAATCACAAAATTAAGAGAAGTAACGATAGTTACGATAAGGCAATGATCTTTAGGAGGAAGATATGTTCTTCAGTCTTGTTAAAGTTACGATAAATCAATAATCTGGCTTCATGGTGGAAAAATGACGCGGAGAAGATAAAAGTTTTGAATAGATAAATAGATAAATCAATAATCTCGTTTTAAAGAGAGAGAGATATGTTTGTTGTAATGGTAGAGTGTGATGAATACTGGTACTATATCAGGAACATTTTAAGTTATAATTTGAATCTGTATAAATATAACCAATTACAGAATTTGACTTCTTTATTCCGAACCACGCCTTGAAACACAGATGTCTCATGACTCTTATTTAGAATAAGATGATGCAATTGGTGACCAGAGGAAATAGATAGCCGCAAAAACTCACACGAGAAGAGAAAGAATTGTGCGTCCAACATAGAAATCCTGTCCCAAATTGCACCCGAATGGCTGATGAAGACGAAGATAAATTAACGACGAATAGACGCAAATTCCTGTTCCAAGTCTAAGATTTCTTATAAACAGACTACATAAGTGCGTTAAGAACCCTATAACATGAACGTTTCTGAAGCACCATTCAAATACAGCTGTGATATATTTTGCCGAAATCTAAAGTTTGATCTGGAAATAAAAAATTAATGTTTACAACTACTGCATATTACTCTGAACAAAATTGCTTGAGCTTTATTCATGTGTGGCTGTAGTAGGAACTAAGATGGCTGGCTATAAGCTGCATATTAACTTGTTAATCTAGTTAACTGTGAACACCGGCCCTCGTAGCCATGGTCGCTGGAGCGTATGTCTCTAGCGTTCCGTCGCGTAAAGGTTCGCGAGTTCGAATCCCACCTTGGCCATGGGTGTTTATGTGTGTAGTGAATATGTGTGAAACTAAGGAAAACAGATAAGAAAATAAACGGAAATAATGAAAAACCTGTTAAATAAGGAAAAAGAGAAAAAAATACTGCATGTGATGCATGAGTACAAAAGTGGTTAAGAAATATCAACAGTAAAGAAGTTATTCTATGCAGTAAAGGTGAAAATTAATTTCGCTGGAGCACAGAAAACATCCTGGTGAATATTAAAGGAAACGGGATTTATTTTTAAAAAACTGTAGGAATATGCGACACAATTTAGTGGGACGTATGATATAGATTACGTCTTATCACTGCGATTTAAATCCTATTGAACTGATATGGAATATAATGAAGCAAAATAGTATGTTCTATGTCTTTAAACATACTTAAAGGACTAACCGGACAGTGTTTAAACAATTGAAGCGGTTTGGAAAATGCATGCATCAAAATTAAGTCCATAGAGTAAACATACTAGCATCAAGATGCCTTGATGGAAAAAGAAATAGAATAGTAATCGATGTGGGTTTGGATAGAAGTGAATAAGAAGAAGGGGAAGCACATACCTTAGTCGGTATTATGGAGTCGGTATTAGTCTCCGAGGAGACTACGACCACGCCACTGAAGATGTCCGCCGCAGTTTTGGACGAAACGTATGGAAACTACAAATCCAGCAGACCACGGCATAACAGCCCGGAAATAACTTCCAGTTATATTGACTCCGGCCGTGAAAGCCTACGCTCTCTCATGACTCGCCTCTACGGGGAGGAGATGTATCGTCTGATTCGTCGACTAGAAGGACTGCGGAAGCAGAAAGCCTCTCTTCTGTGTTCACTTACTTTCCTTCTACGCTGCCGTGACTCTGGAATCATTCCTAGATTCCACCGACAGAGGCGCCTTTTTCTAACTGCCGCTGCCCATCGTATCTACAACCGCTCTGAACAAGCCATGCTCCGTGAACGCATTCACCAGACCAGACGGGAACTCTCTTCTAACAACAATCAGTTGCTCGCCCTTCATCTACGAATAAGTAACTCGCTTCACATGTGTGATTGGGATAACATAGACAGGATAACTTTCAGCTCCATGACGCACAACTTGAACAGCACAACTTCTCGCCACAAGAAGAAGTTTGAACGCCTTGCAGCCAACAAGAAACCTTCTGCGACTCCGGATACTAGCCGCACAGTAATCAATTTATCCAACCACCAATTATCACCAGATGAAACTTCCTTGCTTGCCAAAGGAGGAAATTACGCAGTAGTCCCGTCTACGTTACCAGTGGAGGACATCATTTCCAGCATTGAGTCGGGAATACGTGGCCTTCCAGCAGCAACAGCCAATGAAATTCGCCGGGAGTCCGCCAGGATTCTCCAACATGCCAAGGCTCCACCCAGTAACCTCACATCTCAAGAGAGGACCGCCTTAAAGAACTTAAATAACAACAAAAGTATCATTATCTGCTCGGCTGACAAGGGAAATGCCACCGTCATTTTGAACCAATGTGATTACGAGAACAAAATCTCAGATCTTCTTACACCGGACACATACCGCCAAATCAAACGGGATCCCACAGCTCGCATTGTTCGAAACACCAATGCCCTTATTAAGAAATCTTCCCTACCAGCAGAGGACAAACGCCGCATCATCAAATCTGAAGCACAGCCTCCCAGACTTTACGGCCTACCAAAAATCCACAAACCGGATGTGCCTCTGCGGCCCATTGTCAGTGGAATTGGATCTCCGACTTACGCCTTAGCCAAACATCTGGCCTGCCTCCTACAACCACACGTCGGCTCAACAGATTCCTTCATTAAAGATTCCGGTCATTTCATCCAGAAAATTCAAAGCATCACACTACAACCTCACGACCTTCTCATCAGCTTCGATGTCGTCTCTCTCTTCACCATGGTCCCAGTGCAAGAAGCACTCGCACAGTTACAACACACCTTCTCAGACGACTTAATCGCACTCTTCCGTCATGTTCTGACCACGACATATTTCCAGTGGAACCACTCGTTCTACGAACAGATAGATGGCGTTGCTATGGGTAGCCCTCTCAGCCCGGTGGTGGCCAATTTCTTCATGGAGTCCTTCGAGTCCCATGCCTTAGACACGGCTCCACTAAAACCGACTGTCTGGCTCCGATATGTAGATGACACTTTTGTCGTATGGTCACACGGAAAAGAAGCCCTGCAAGATTTCCTACTACATCTTAACAGCATCAACCCCCGCATTCAATTTACCATGGAAGAAGAGAAAGATGGACAACTAGCTTTCCTGGACGTCCTGGTCAGCAAGAAAACAGACGGCACCCTTGGGCACACTGTTTACCGTAAGCCCACCCATACGGACCGCTATCTGAATAAGGCTTCAAACCATCACCCCAGACAAAAACGTGCCATGTTAAATACACTCGTAAATCGTGCTTCACGCATTTGCGAACCACAGTTATTAAGAACAGAACTCCGTCACCTAGAACAAGCCTTTTTATCCAATGGCTACTCCATCCAAGAAGTCAGAAGAGCTTGCCGTCCTGCCAGACCGAAACCTGCCTCACAGAATGCACAGAGGCCCAAATATAATGGCACAGTTTTCCTGCCATATTTCAATAATGTCACCGACCGTATTCAACATATACTGCAGCGACACAACGTCAACACTGTTTTCAAGCCCACTAAACAACTCAACAATCTACTACGCTCGGCTAAAGATCCTCGGGAGCCTCTATCATCATCTGGTGTATACCGTATTCCCTGTTCCTGTGGTTTGGTCTACATTGGAACCACACAGCGCAGCATCAACACCAGACTCGCCGAACACAAAAGAAACTGCCGCTTGGGACAAACTGAAAAGTCTGCAGTCGCCCAACACGCCATTGAAGCTGAGGGCGAACACATTATAAAATTCCAGGACACCAACATTCTTTCATCTATAACACATTACCATGCCCGGCTACAACGCGAGGCTATTGAAATTTATAAACATCCACATAATTTTAATAAGAAAGAAGAAACTTTGAAGCTCAACAGCAACTGGCACCCTGTCATCGAACATAAGAAACGACACAGAGCAGAAGAAAACCAAGCGAACCAACCAGAAGGTAGCATCCCTATCCAAGCCCGCCCACTCCCTCGCTCCGTCCGCCAGCCGGTCCAATCAGATGAGGTCACTAACAGTATAAATACTGCAGCCCAGAGGAGCAAAAAGCTACCTCCCTACACTAATCCCACTTAAATTACACCCGTCATTCTGCAACATCCACATCCCGCCACTACGTGGTTAAGCTCTTCCCAGAGCAGGTACACGATTTGACCACCCTTCGGGCTGTTCCAAACAGCCTGCCAGATTTGTGTCTGTCTGTCTGTCTGTCTGTCAACACTTCAGACGCTACGCTAACTTCTCCGAGGAGACTACGACCACGCCACTGAAGATGTCCGCCGCAGTTGTGGACGAAACGTATGGAAACTACAAATCCAGCAGACCACGGCATAACAGCCCGGAAATAACTTCCAGTTATATTGACTCCGGCCGTGAAAGCCTACGCTCTCTCATCAGTAAGATAATTTTGTTCTGCTCCTTAGCGTAGCACATTTTCTTCCTTCAATCTCCTCCTTCACTTCAGCGATTAGTCATTTCTACCTGTTCCGTCTTCGCATTCCATCAACTATTCCCAGTATCTTCTAAGGCGTCCTACATCTCTTTTTCCACTTGTATTTTCTTATTAAAACCGGTACTCTTTCTTCGTCCATTCTATTCATATGATTTTTCCAGTTCTGGACCTTTTCTTCTATTGTTCTTTTCTTCTACTCTTCCTTCAATAATATACATAATTTTGTGACACGCTGTTTACGTTTCCTCCCCTCTGATAGCCAGTCGTGCGGTGTAAACACATCGCAGCGCCTCCACTGCGAAGTATTTTCCTAAATGTCCAGGGTAATAGTTAATGCTTATAAGTCATTTTATCTAATTATTTTGGACAATGCTGGCACAAAACACATATTCAATTCGAATGTATTGCATTAAGTTTATTTTACAAAGAAATTATTCCTAAATCTTTGCTGAGTACTGAAAATTTATAGAAGGAGCCATAAATGACTCCACGAACACCTTAAAAATTCCCAAACATGTAAGCACTGTGTGTAAGTATTTGAAGGCGCACATGTGGAAATTTAGAAAGCTGTCTTTGATAGATTGAAAATAATTATGGAACAAAACTACTTTTAATATAACATTTACGCAGTAATTACCTCAACTAAAAATGTTATTGTAAAGATTTAAATTATTTTAGAAAGAATTCATTTTCGAATAAACACGTTGAAGAGTATGTTCCTATTTAGGAATGTCTAAATTGTAACAACAGATACCGTAGTCGTCTCTAATGTTCATGCGCATGTAGTCCAGGACCTACGGGGTAACTTCATTTTATCAAGCCTTGACTGGACCAATTTCTGAGGTGGAGGCACAAGAGGACGGAATCTATTGCCTCCGATTGTAGGATGGTGCTTTGAGCTCTTTAATTGTTGTGGTTTTCGGTGTTCTGGGCGTGAAAATCCGCTTAATTTTGCTCAGAGGTCCCTTTATCAGGATTGAGGTCATTTACATTCCATAAAATACAGTGGTAATCTGCGATACGGTACCACCGGATTTACTTTCCTTTCAAAGGAAGTCATGCTAAGCATTTCTACGTCTTGAAAAAATTCAACGTCCTCCACCGCGTTTAAACCCATGACCTCCAGAACCATAGACTCGCACGTTACCTTTAGACCACAAAGAACGAGGTAGTGTCATTTAGTGTTCTTCGTCTATATGGTTCCGGCGAAGTCATCAGTGGAGTCAATCTTGAGCGCGGTTCCTCTTGCATTATATAGACAGGTTCTCCTAGATATCGTATTCTGTCCATTTTTGTTGCTTCTTTTAATTTTATCTTCCAATTTGTATATGTTTAATACTTTCCTTGCTCATTTCGTATTCTGTTTCTGTGCATTCTTTCACATTCCGCAGAAACAGCATTTCTGCTGCTTGTATTCTACTGCTCTCCTTTGATTTGATTACCCAACTTTCGCTTCCATACTGTAAGAAAGGAATAGTCAATGTTCTATATATATTAAGTGTAGAATCTTTTCTTCTTTTCCGACCTGAAGTTTTTGTAATGGTTCCACATATAGCCTGGCATTTATATATTTCGTTTTGTATACATTTATCTTCATCATAATAATATATCATCCTAAGTATTAAGTGTGTTACTTGTTCCACTATTTTATTTTGCTAAACAATTTTACTTCTTATCCCCTATTTAACTATAAATGTCATTTCTTTTGATTTACTTGCAGATATTTTGCAGTTGTATCTATTGGCCACCAATTATAACTTACAAGCTAACATCTGTAGGTGTCTTACAGATTCTGCCATTCTGCGATCAGTAAAATATCGTCCGCAAATAACAGGGTATTTATACTACACTTATTGTCAGTTAATATTCCGTCCTTATTTCTTTTCTTTTTTCCCTCAAATACGATGTCGCCTACTGTATATTTGTTTATTTTGAAGTAACGTTTTACTGTTTATAGTTAGAAACAGGTCTATACACACATTTGTCTCATAATATAACCGCCCTGGCGCGACGGCCCTATTAGAGGGCCAAGTCCTACCAACCCGACTGTCGACCTCACGACCACTTATGCAAGCTAGAGGTGGACGATCATCCAACCGATACGGAGAGGAGATGTGGTCAGCATCTCGGCATCCCCAAGTCGGAACGTTGGTTTCGTGACCAGGCCGCTTACTTATCGTAAGCACCTCACTTTCCTCACGCTACTGAGTAGGCACCGGTCCTACACTCGGATCCACACCGCATGGGTAGGATCGATCACGGCCGTTTTCCTTGTGCAGGAGCCAAGGCACTCATAAACTCGTAAGAACTGTTATTACTTGATTGGGAATACCTTTGTTTTTCAAGGTATTCCGCAATAGTTCTCTATTTACTGTATTAAAGGCCTATTGTTTAGTATTATTCTAACCATATCTTGTTGCAGCCCAGTTTGGTGTTGAAATTTAATCTATAATATTGATGAAATCGTTTATGGAATAAATCTCTTACTGCTCAGTCACGATGAAAACAGATCAGTTACAATTATCATACGAAATCATTACTTAACATATTTGCTCAGCGGTTTTCAGGAAACGTGATATAAGCAGTCGCATCATATTTATTGCCTTTGCGAAGCAAATGAGAAAAGAGCATGCACAAAGTTGTAGTTGTATTTTATAATGCAGACATGTAGTAGCATTGCAAATAGGAATAGATAAAATAAACGGAGAAACAGCTGCGTCATTGTCAGTAATGCAGGCGTGAGTGCTTAATACCGCCTATGTTAATTATCACATTTAGTCATTCATATTTCTTCGTGACTGAAGAAAATAAGGAAACAGGATATTCGTTAATGCCTTTACATTCCTGTAATATTTTCAGAGATAAAGAGAGATATTAAAGGATTTGCGGTACGAGTATAGGAAATTCATAAAATAGTATCGAGAATTCCTAAATGTGCCAAATGAATGCCACACATTTTATTTTCATTATATTTAGTAGAGGACGTTTCAATTTCTCCTAAAGATATTCATATCGAGATTTCACAAGAAATGAATATTTTGAATACCCATAATTCTAACAAAAATATACTTTTACATGCATGTTTGTGTGGTGTATGTTTGTGTATTAATGGTGTGACTTTGTGCGTTCGTGAAATTAAACGTCTAGTTTGCATAAATCCAAAATGCTCTTTATTTCCGTAGAAAGAGAGTTTGTATTGCCCTTACAGGTTCTAAAAGTGGCGTGTCATACACACAGCAGTCTCTGGTTGCTTCACCACACGTAAACAAACAAAAGAATTCACTCTCAAACCACTGCACGCGCACGATTATTCACAAGCCCATTAACTCTGGCTCGACTGTTTAGCAGCGGTCTCTTTTATACCTCCACTCGTAGTTCTAGAAATTATTGGAACGCTCTGTAACAATCAAGATGGCATTAGAAAAGAAGAAACTTCAGACATGTCTCTTTCTGTCTCTGTTTCGGCAAGCTTTTATCTCCGCGGTGCACTATCTGTCTCTTTCGCGCGCACCGGCCGCGCCCACCGCAACAATTGCCTCGCGGCAATAGCTTAGGTTGAGAACGAAACGTGAGATAAATACTAAACTGGATATTTAAGTCCAGAATCTCGCAAGAACGTAACAAAAATTTTCCAAGAAAAGTCCCATTCCAAATTAGCCTTTGTATGTAAAAATCTTACGTTATCTTTTTATTTTCTCAAAAACAGATCCAGAATTTAAATAAGGTATCATTTAGGTCATTTTTGACAAACAAAATTAATATTGTCAATTTTCCATGACCAAGCGGTTAGAACCACTTTACTCTCACCCAAGGGGGGGGGGGGTCCGGGTTCCATCCCAGGTGACCACAAAGTGAGAATTGTGGGGGATAACATGACACTGGGATTCTCCGGGACCTTCGGTTTCCTCCGCTATCATTCCACCAATTGCGCCATTATCGTTTTACCTTTCATTCACTTTACCCTCATTCCGTTCATCTACTTCGCTGCTTACCCGACACTTAAAAATGACATAAGGGATAGAGGACCATAAATGAACAGGACTATCACAAAGAAGAAATTTTCTGTGAAGTTTAATATTTATAGTGGTGAATACGGCCATCACACCTTGACCTATGGGTATTTTGTGCTGCTCCTTTCTCCTATCAGTAGTCCAGTGAAGTGAACAGAGTGAAGTGATAGAATGCTGGGGCTTTAAAGCCCCATGCCGAAGAGTAAGTAGGTTTCGAGAAACCGAGAGCCAGAACTGCCACGCTCCGGGGCACTGCTCCAAGACAGGGATAATATATCTGGTAAATCATACGAAATATCAAAATATTACTACACAAGAACGAGTAAATTCGGTTAGAAACTTATAGATTATAACAAATCGTTTTATTGCATGAAGTATTCCAAAGATATTTGTTGCCTTATGGTGAATTTTCAATCACTTTGCACTTTGAAGCGCTAAGTCGCCATTCTTTTGTTTATCGTGCGCTTTCTTAATATTTTACTATCGCTTCAGCCTTCTATATAAGCTAGCTGCAAGGTTATGCACAACGTAATAATATCTGCAAACTTATCTTGAATTACATGAAGTAGATACAAAAAATAACAATAATTTGTAGAAAAGTGCATAGATAAAATCATGTGAATGTAACAAAGAACTCTGACGCCAAGCGAAGTATTTAACATAACTAAATTAACAGAACAGAGCGTTTTCTGTCTGTAATGCCCTAAGTTCAATGCTTTTCAGATAAGTTCGGTTTTTTTTTCCATTTTGCTTCTTCTATTTTCTTTTTTCCTTTAATTTTAAAAACATTATTTCACTTTGTGTTTATCACGACTTTAAATCACCTGTAATGGTTTAAATAGAGTACATTCTTTCTCATAGTAAAAATAGAAAAGTTTCCAACACATTATTGTCACTTTCATAATTGCACCACCACAATAATGATAATTGCTTCCGGTAAATCAATAGGTATTTCGCTTAGCGTTGAGCGGCAGGTATAATTTGCTGTTGCTCAACAAAAAGGATGTATGCATCGAATACAAAATGCACCGTGGGTTTTCTAATACGAAATAAAGTATCTAATTGCTGTGCACGTTGTTAAGGTAATCTGCAGCAAGCAGAAAATTGTTGACTAATAGTTTTATTTCGTATAACCATGCAAATAAGTTTCGTTACTCGTGAAATGAATATTCCCTTGTGTCGAATGTGCATGGTCAGCAGCACATGTGGATAGAACATGGGCCACGTTTTTTTTTTTTTTTTTTTTTTTTTTTTTTTTTTTTTTTTTTTTACTTTTTTTAATTGACGTCCTCTAACGCATTTAAGTGATATCGGACGATGAATGAAACGATACTCAAATGAGCCCAGAGTCCGTAGAGCGTAGAGTTACCAGACGTTCATCTTTCAGGATAAGGAAAACCTCAGGCAGAAAGCCTTACCCAGATAACTCACCCTAACTGAGATTCGAACTCGGGACCGCTTGAACGTGAGGTAGACTCGCTAAAGAGGGGGGCGCCTTGTTTGCTGCTGCAAATGCTAAAACTATGGAATTAGAACTCGAGAGAGAAGAAGAAGAAGAGGAAGAAGAGGAGGAAGAGGAGGAGGAAGAGGAGGAGGAACAGGTCGAAGTTCCCTTTCCATAGTCCACGAGCACATTGTAAATTTCCACTTCCACAAATAAAAAGGTATGAATTACAAACTGTGCGACAACATTTCTTTCGGAGTGAGGATATATGTAGTACATTTGGTTTCTGACATAAACACATAACTACGTTTTTAAGACTTCTAACATAAAAGCAATTATGTCTTTTAGCCACACAAATTAAATTCTGCTCTACTTAAATATTCCAGTTCCAAAAGTAAGGTTTGTATTCTGATTCCTTAGTAGTATGCGCTTCATTTTCTGACGAGCTTTCCATACAGTTTAAGGTTAAAACATGGCCTTTCCAGAATATGTTGCTACCGCTTATAGAAGTTGGAATATCGGCAGATGGACTTCCATAGTCGGCCACGTCTATATCCACACACCTTACCATAGAAATGTCCTCCCTTACCTAAATAATATGGAACAAACACATTCTAATGTTTCTCACTTTATGTCCTATATATCATTTTATTTGAGCTTTATAATGTGTGAGTGTTTGTTTTGTTTTCTTGGTTCTTTTGTTATTCCACGAATAAAATTAAGAGACCTTTATACTTTATACTGTCCACCAACGCCAAGTAAGTCCCTGAAAGGAATGTGCCACCCTTACACAGTGTGCAGAAAACGTATGCTACATAAGGAGCAGAACCGTTAACATGCGTACTATTCACTCTGTACACTGAAACCGAGAAGATTTATTCACAAAATTAGAAGCCGTCAGAATGTTTCTGAATGGTCTGTAACTGAACTGACATGGGGTGTCATAAAACTGTCGATGAAGGGGACAGAAACCTTCTCCAACCCCCTGGCTTCTCATTCCTTGGAGACTTTCTTTCTTCTAGTATACTATACCTGAATAATGAGAAGAAAAGGTGTTGGCACTAACCATAATTCCAAGCAATGTCATCCTTAAATTCTTTGGTTAAATGTCAACAAAGAAATCCTGTTGAAGCCACCTTCCGTTAGCTAATTCCCTTGACCGGAATGCAAACTTCTGTGCGGATGGTAAAGATTTATTCCAAAAGCCCGATATATACAACCAGGTTCATAGTATAATAACATTGCTTTATATAATCCTTACTCTATGCATTTATCTGTAATTGACATTTAAGAAAATGGTAGAGAATATACGGAAGACACGAAAATTAAAGCCGGGAAAGTCATTGGACGCTATAAGGATGGGCTGACTCTTGAGAGCGCATCAAAAGATGTTATTAGAGAAAGGTTAAGAATTACTTGAAGAACGTGGACGGAAAATGCAGTTTACTTTCACTGGAAGTGCAATCTATATTAAATTCCAAGTGAAAGAGACACGAGCTCACTTGGTTTAGAATTGTTGTATACTAGATGATCAAGATGACAAATAAAAAGTATTGGGAATTTGTCACCTTAGTAAAGAGGACCATCCTGATAAAATTTAGAATATGAAAGAATAGAGAGGATAGGATATGAATTGTGTTTGAGGGTGCTCAACTTCAAGGTCCTTAAACAAAACCAATTCTGTTACAAACTGTCTAAAAGAGGGCTAAAAGAGTACTAAAAGACAGCATAAAATCAAGCAAAAAACAATTACACAACAGTATGTCAAAGTATAAAACAAAACTTAAAACCATAAAATTGTTAAAAGACCTAAGTCGCTGTAACTAAATTCTAAAATTAGCATTTAAAAAGAACTTAAAACTTGGCCACCGCTTTCTCGTCGTCCGCCAGGATCTCTGCCAAGCTGGCCGGCAGCTGGAGAGATCTGCGTAGACGTGCCAGGTTAAGACACTCTAAGAGCACATGTAGGACCGAGAGGGCTGCTCCATAAAGTGGGTAAACTGAAGCAGGGTCCCGGTTTAATAAAAAGCTTTGTGTAAAAAAGAAGAGGCCTACGCACAATAGAGCCAAATGTACCTCTTCCTGACAGGATGACGACAGAAGGTTCTCCACGGGAGCGGAAGATCTTTTATGCCACGGAGCTTATTTCTCACCACTTTTCGTGCCAAGAGCACAGCACAGCTCTCCACAACTCGAGGCGAAAGTCTTCCGAGGGCAAAAACGGTATAGTGACCTGAGGGTGTGTGGTGGTCATCTTTGCTGCCGAATCCGCCATTTCATTCCCCTGCAAGCCTACGTGACCAGGAACCCATGCACACACCACGCCAACGCCAGAGGCGTGTAAAGCGTGGAGGGTGTCCTGGATACGCTGTACAAGAGGATAGTGGTTGTACAGCTTACGGAGGCTCAGAAGTGCGCTGAGAAAATCACTCATGATGAGGCAATCACCCAACCTTCTGCAGCGATCATGTAAAATGGATCGGTATATGGCGTAGAGCTCTGCATTATACATGAAGGTATTGTCATGGAAACCGAAAGTATAGGTTTCGGTCACATGGACATAGGCACATCTAACACCATCTATATAAAATAGGATAATCTTTGTAGCTAGATAGAAATTCTAGGAAAAAAAGAATAGAGAAAAAGGTATGTAGTATTAACCGTTATGGGCATATCGGGCGCTAATAGAAGGTGGTAAAGAGCGAGAATATTATACAAATAAATGTAAGCTTTCAGCAAAAAAGCTCGGGCAAAGAATAACGGATAAAAGAGAATGAGCAAGACTAGAATCCCATGCTGTTTGTGCTATTTCAGGCTTTTAACTTAATATTCCATGCATTTATATAGAAAAACAAAACTGGTCGTTGTGCAAATTTCGTTTTCGTACCTTGATAAATTAAAATTTATAAATCATTAAAGAGTGAAGTCACTGTTGCAGATATGTGATATATTGTATTGTAATAATTTATGCTGAAACTGATTCAGCTCATGTTTTACGGTGCACATGAGATTATTAATTTTCCTTTTCTGCCAAGGTTATTCGCTTTGCCATCTACGTCGATGTGGTATTTTTCCTGAATTAGCTGTAGAGTATTTAAAAGGTAGGTAGAAATTAGGTCTTGGTCTCCTAAAACAAGTTGTTGATTCATTTACATATTTTCAAATTGTTTCGGTGAAGGTTTTAACATCATTTTCAATCCCTTCTCTTGTTGTATCTGATTACAGGTTAAAATTTAGTACTACCAAGTTGAATCTGTATCATTGTTAATGCTACTGTACAATTACACTGAAATAAATATGATATATACGTATATTCTTTGTAGTATTTGGTTTGTAATAAAAAATGCTATTGTAACAGTAGCAAGCATTCGAAGATTACACCATTTTCGTGAGATAAACAAGAGCAATAAGTTTTGAAGAAAGTGGTATAATGAACAGATCAAATAGAAAACGTAACTAAAATATGTGTTATAAATATTATATTTTATTGACAAGAAATGTGAAGTTGTCCGGCATGCTCTTATTTTAATGTTCATAATTAGAATTTTATAAAATGTATTTGGCAATATCTGTCACTTGTGGTAGTTGATAGATAAATAAATGGTAAAACATGCAGAACAAAGCGTTTAAATGGCTTTACAGGTCAGTAAACTTTAAAAGAGAATATTATTTTTAACATTTGGCTTTTCTTACTTTTGAGTACGATAATCCACACAAAGGACATTTTTATTATGGGTTCGTAGAATTAAAAGTTTTGTATGAAGAAATTTAAAGTGCTCTTTATTACCAGTAAAAACACACTTTGTACAACCCTGACAGCAGCACAATGACGTAACATACACAAACGCAGTCTTCAAGGTCCCTCGTAAACAAACGAAAGAAATCACTTGCGGTACACTTCAAATAGCTGCACACACAATAGCTCAACTCAACTAGCAACTGACTGACAACTGGCGCTTTGCGGGTTTTTATACCTCCAGCCATTGTTCTAGAATTCAGTGGAGCGTTCGACAACAATCACGATGACAGCGGGAAATTCCAAACTATCTCTGTCTCTTTCTCTCTTTGTTTTCCTCTCTCTCGGCAAGCGTCCAGCTCCGCGCTCACGCACTGGCCGCGACCCGCCGCACAACAATGCCTCGGCGGCAATATATTGTTCAATTTGTATATCCAACTGACTTGGCAGTTGTCATCTTTATGCATTGTTTCCATTTAGAATAGTTCATTTCAGTTACTTTATTATCACAAGCCCTTGTTTATCAAAAACATGCATTTAATCTCCCGCCCGCTACGTCACATCTCTCAAAACTATGGATTAAATTATCACCAAACAACAGAGCTAGTGTGAGGATAAATTGTAACAAATGCTTGTAAAATAAACCATACTTCACTGTTAGAGTATAATTAATAAACCCATGTACTTATAATTGCTACATATAAGTAATACATAATAGATATTTAAATAAATGTTGCAGAACATTCAGTCCTTACTTCTTTCTTCTTACGCATTTTCTGTCTACTGTCGAAACAAGAACCACAATGCAACAAGAAATTTTATATTGTAATGTCTATACTTGAACTGTTTGAATCAATTAAGGCCACTCATAATTACAATGTAAAAGAGCCTGCCTCTTTATAAAAACACCTTTGTGCACCTTACCAAAGTTTAGTTTTTGTTTCATAATATGCTCGTACATATTTCATTGTAAAATCTTAGAAGTCAAAGAAGGGAGTAGGAGAATTGGAAACACTGTGTGCATACTGCAAGCAAAATCAAGTCAAATAAAGCTTTGCGTTTTGTTGAGTCAGTAATGCCGAAGCGAATTTCGTTTCCAACCGTGACTGGTGAATATGTATGTAGTAGCAAATACTTGAGAGGCGGTGTGAGAGACATATGACATTAAGTGGTCATTAACCCATGTCAGTCTCCATATTGTGTAGATGCAACTATTCCACTACCCAACGCAAGCAGGATAACTTGTTGGATAATTATAAACGGCAGTTTTGGGAGAGGATAAGAGCAATTTTCAAAACGTATATAATGGCATTAATATGGATATGAATGTAAACAGATGATAATGTTACGTCACCCTTGACGCCTTCTCCATTATCTGTGTCATCCATGATTCTACTGCCACCTGTTATAGTTGTAAACTGTGGGATTCGCTTCTTAGGGTTTGCCTGGATGTATGCGAGGAAAGATAACACCATTTAAGTTGTCTGATAAATGTAGTAAGGCTAATAAGTGAGCGATTTGAAACGAATTTCTGCCTGACGACATAGGATTAGAGTGTTTCTCAATGTTACCACTAAATGATATATATATATATATATATATATAATATCCTGATATTATATCTACCATATGTACTAACTTCTGGTATATCAATACTGTTTCTATAATAACAAAACAAGTGTAAGTTGACATAGGTAGATTAGTGGCAGTCAAGACTATAACTCGACAAGGTCCTTAGACTGCAGACTGCCAGTAATCGATCACAGCAAGCAGTTTTGTACAACACAAAGAAAAAGACACGAATTTCACCAGCATCATCAGTTTCTACATTGCGTGTCATCAAATCCAAAGCTCGTAATCTATTTCTAAAACACTAAGTTCTAAGTATCCTGTTGGGTTTCTAATTTTCATAACTTTGTCTAGGCATCTACATTTTCGAAAGAAATTGGAGTTTTAGACATAACTGAATTCCAGATACGTCTGGAGCTAATTTTCTTGGTTGAATTGACTATTTGCTTTCGGTCAATATGGCACTCGCTAGTGATTCCAATTCTCTGACAAAAGTTGTACCTCTCTCTTCCTGCTTATGCATTAATTTTAACATGTGCAAATTATTTAATGTATTTATTTATCTATTTTGCGAGCATTTGTTTGTGAGATTAATAATCTTAGTGTCACAGGCTATTGCAGTATTCTTAGCCGTGGTATCAGTTCCTTACGTGACGGGTAACGCATGCATCGCTTTTTCGACGGAGATTTTAATCTACTTAATTTATGGGGAGATTAAATGATGAAAATGGATAGAAACTACATTTTTAAGTATAAGCCGGTTTTTTAGTTGTGCTTGTATTTTGCTGAGTACTCCAAAATGGGTCTCCGAAGTAAGTTAACTGCAAAATTCTCGGAATGAGTCACTTAGTCGATAGTGGGATAGCTTCCTTCGAAAGGGAAGTAAGGCCGGTGTTCCCGAGTCTTATATTTACGGTATGTAACAGAACCTCAAGCCTTTGATCAAAATTAAGTGGACGATCGGTATAAAGTAGGACACTGACAACCAAAGCAGTCAAAGTGCAGAAGCAACTCAGTGTGGTACTTAAGTTTCATACAATAATTAACTTTCATCTTTCCCATTCTTTTCATTTTTTCATAAGGCAACGGAATTTTGCACTACATCAGCATTCCTACACACATAAATAATAACTCCTTGAATCAAAGATGTCAATTTGTAACCCTGAATAACCTTCTCCTATTTTCCTCCTTCACCACCGTGTGCTGGTGGTCACACTTTTACGGCGACACATTACTAAGAGAACAAAAGATTCTTAGACGGCAGACAACCATAAAACAAAACAAGGAGATGGGTTAAACCTCGTGTATCCTACATTAGTATCATTGCTTCAAATGTAGCATTAATAAATTAAAACAGAACCTACTTGATTGATCCATCATCTACAAAAATATCTGCATGGATCATGAATTAGAATCTAACAGTTCTTTTGCGTGACATGTCAGGCAACAATCTGAAGCCTAAGGCCAATCTCCACCTTTCGTGCTGAATTATTGTAAAGTGTAACACAGTGTTTTCCAATTATAGTTGGTTGAACAGAAATGCAAACATTAAGAACTAAAGAACTATTACAGAGTGTCTAAGACACATTTCAAAGTCCTAGAACATACTTCGATACCATGGAATATCAGTAGAATCAAAAGTATCAAGGTACAAACAGCAGTCCAGACGTTTACAAAATCACAGCTTGCGATATTTCCGGTAGATATTCTGTCAACACAAAGTGCATGTAAATCTGTAGTTTCTCATAGTACAAGGACAAAATAGGTATAGGGGCGACTATTCACAGCATTATAATGAATGTTTTAACAACACCGTTTTAGATTTTCGCCGTAAGTTCTTTCTAGCTCACACTTGTTCCACAGCATCTTGTGGTATGTGTCAAAGGATTAGTACATATCAGTTTTGAACGACTCGGCGATAACCATGGCTTTATTTCCCATTCTAGAAGAGTGTTAACTGCATGTACAATAGTTTAACATGAACTATAAAGTTATCTGGGGTTAAATATATTACCAAGGTTGATGGGTTCCTTTAGTGCTAACATGTTTATTTTATGTAATTACCTGCTGTCGTAATGACAGCTTATTATTGATATTGGAAATGCGTGATCATGCCAGTGGAACAGGTGGGTAGCTCAGCCTTTCTGCCTGAAGAAATATCAATAAAACAAAATCTCTTGGGTTGTTTGTTTTAGAGAATATAGTACTTCTGAGAAAACCTCAACATCCCGCATCCAATAAAATACGCACAAGATGCTCTTCAATCCTTCATCTTGCAGCATTGCAAATGTAAAACCTGCAGGAAGTCTTCGTGGAGCAGAGATAACGTATGTGCCATTTAACCTGAATCTCCGGGGATGTTTTTATATTAATTATATATAGTGAAAAAGAAACGTGTCAGAGATCGTTAAAACATGTGGGCTTGAACTGGAGGTTCAAGGTTCAA
The DNA here is from genome assembly GCA_030765055.1 of Mantis religiosa. Classification (NCBI taxonomy): domain Eukaryota; kingdom Metazoa; phylum Arthropoda; class Insecta; order Mantodea; family Mantidae; genus Mantis; species Mantis religiosa. Next base: position 134,361,825 of record CM060955.1, on the reverse strand, counting down.
ATCCCGTTGAGACCCTCTCTCTTTATCTCTCTGACCGAAGTTTCTTTGTTTCTTTGTTTCCCTTTGTTTTCTGAGTGCTCACAAAAGGCAATTGCAAGGCATTTACCCTAAACCTAGGCCTAGAACGTTTCCTTCACAGATTTCCTCTCTAAATGCCATATAATTTATTCTATCATCAATCAACCTTCTCCGATTCTCTGTGTAATAACAACAAGCGTTAAGCACTATTTCTCTTTCGCCATTAAACATAAAACAAACAAACGTGACAGCTTGTCTATGTACTCAGGTTGTAACTTTCTGATACAAAGAAATCAATGTTAGTGAAAATATTAGCAGAAACAAACCAAACACAAACACACTTAAGATGCTACAAACTGCTTTCGAAACTCACGTAGGTACGTTACGTAAGTATCATTTTGAAACCCTTGAGACTACCTTTAAGAGGCACGTACACCATTAAGACAGAAGAGCTGTTAAATGTTTTCTTCAGAAATAAAATACTGACAAGCATCCTTGTATTTGTTTCAGGTAAGCAGCTATCTTCGAATGGCGTAATACTGACAACAATCTCACTCTTCATGTGAAGGCAAGTAGACAACATAAGTTAATTCAAACTGAAAGAAAAATATACGATTATCTTTAGGGCTGACACTTATAGAGGGCGTAGTTCTCTAGGATGGGACTTCAATCTAATGAAGCCCTTGTTCTTTTCCTGACGGGCCGATAAAACCGTTTGCCACCAATATTGTTGTACGAAACAGCAATAGAACGTCCTAAAGATTTCATCACTTTAAGTAGAAATAAAAAGGCTGAGTGCAAGACCGTGGTAACTTATGCTACCATGAAAAGAGATTTCATATCTTCTGAAAAAGCTCGGAAAAGAAAATGTGGGACATTAAAGTATATTTCAAACTTTTCTCTGTATTCTGTAATTTTCGCATTTTCTAAATCCTTTAAGAATACCCACAAATAAAACATATTTATTTGAATGAGTAAAGCCAGACTGAAAAATTCAATGCCATAGCCGGAATTTGAACCACGGATCTCCTGTTCTCCGTGTGGTTGCTCTAACCAACTGAGCTACTATGGCCAACGTGCCGACATGACATTAAATTCTCCAACTGACTCATATGTTTCCCGGTAGACCACTAGGGGTTCTCATATACTATGAGACACGCACCTTTTGTGGCTACTTACTATGTTGTAAGTACTTAAGTCCCAGGCTTCATAGCTAAACCACTATACTTTTATTACAAACATTCAAACCTTATCCTACACACGGCTAGTGTGGAAGACATAATTATTTCCATCAATTTAACTAATAAGTTGGTTAGAGCAACCGCACGGAGAGCGGGAGATCCGTGGTTCAAATCCCGGTTGTGGCACTGACTTGTTCAGTCTGGCTCTACTCATTCAAACCTTAGCCTATACATGGCTAGTGTGGAAGAAATTATTATTTCCAAAATTTATTTATATTGCACCTTTTATCTGACTGTTTCAATGCTTTCTAAATTTATGGAGATGTGTGTGATTGTTTTAGAAAAGCCATGATTGTGCTAATTAATCAGATTTTGCACTTGAAGTAGGGACAGGATTTTTAAAACACTAACATGCTACCGCATTACTCAAATACAAATACGCGAAAGGGTAAACTACCCATATAATACCTTCACTCTTCATGCTGTTAAAAAAAAGGTAAATTTTGATATAATTTTAGCAAAATTCATGCTCAAAAGTCAAATCAGTTATGTCGTATCTTAATTTAAAAATATTGTAAAGCTATATTATAGGTTTCTAATGGTTTATCTCTCCGTTTCTTCTGAAAATTTGAACAAGATTGGCTGTAAACTACATCATGTAAGAAAAATATCAGTCTATTAAAAGATACTGGAGGTAAATTACAACTTGTGTGCTCTTGGATACGTATTGAAGCTTTAAAAGTGATATGAATGCATAGGTCATAATAGGTATTTGATGCAAAAGGAGAAGTACTTTGTCATGAAAAATATTTTTTGGATCTGCTCACCAAATTTAACTTATGGGTGTCCATAAATGTACCATTTCCTTTATCAAATAGAATGATATGTGAATTTCTACATATAATAAATTTCAGATTCCTAAATAGCACCTCTGCTACCTCAATTTTCTTTAATTTTAGGAACAGCATGCTTGTATTAACAAATTTGTCCATTTAAACTGACTTAAAATGACAAACGTAGTGCAATTTTTAATGATTCAATTGTTTTATTTCGTACTTTCGCTATTTCGTACTTTAAGGACCACTCCAAGTTCACCAAGAATTTTAATTACCACGCTTACAGTTAATCTACTCGTGTCGGTGAGTCATCAGTCTATCGGCCTGTATTTATGCCTCTTGTCCCTCATTCAGCAAGTCTGCCTAGGAGCACAACTGAATGTCAAATAAATATAAAATATCTGATTTGACACAGAATTCCTGGGATGTAAAGGTAAAATTTTAAAGGAAAAATTTTACTTGTCAAAAACTTCATTACCTTCTTTAACAATTTTCTGTTTTTGTTAATATATTTTATGTTAGACTTTGAAGTGATAAATGCACATATGTCTCTAATGTTCTGTAATATGTTTTGAGCACTTAATTTTAACTGAAATGTATGCAGTTGCAAAATCTAATCTTAGAAAAAAAGAAACTTATTTCACGAAAAATTTATATCTCAAATGAGAGATATCAATTATGCCAAAAGAAAAAAATATATTTCTCCTTAACCTTCAAGCACAGCTTGACGGAATGCCTACATGCAAGGAAAAGAAAACTTTACTATTTACTGACCGTATTCAAAATTCTTTGGAATGTATTCAGTACTCCCAAAATTATAAAAGCCATTCTTGAATGTCTTGATTCCACGTCATTATATAACCTCCTGCGACTGTATAACGTATGGAATTTATATGAAATTTACTTCGCCAAATTTTGTGTGTTTATTACGTTGGACTAATTGTTTACTGTGCTTATAATGCACAATCGTCCTGCACCGTGGAGTAGCGGGCTAAGGCAGCTTGCCATGGTTTTTGGCCACGGAAAGCAGCCCGGGTTCGATCCCATGGGGTGGGGATTTTAGGTCCCGGGTATAGGACCGGTGCCCACTCAGCATCGTGAGGACAGTAAGCGGCTCTTCTTTTTTTTATGTAGCTTACGTCCTCCAACATTTAGTCATATCGGACGATGAATGAAATGGGTGAAATGATGCTCAATGCGTCCGGGGTCCATGGAGCTTAGAGTTACCCGACATTCGTCTTTCAGGATAAGGGAAACCCCTGAAAAAACTTATCCAGGTAACTCACCCTGACCGATATTCGAACACGGGACCTCTTGAACGTGAGGCAGACATGCTACCATCTACCCTACCGAGGCGGGCTGGTCACGAAAACCAACATTCCGGCTGAGGGGTACCCAGATGCTGACCACATCTCCTCCCCGTATCGGTTGGATGATCGCCCACCTCTGCCGTGCTTAAGTGGGCGTGAGGCGGAGAGTCGGGTTCCCTCTTAGGGCCCTCTTCCTGTTGCGCCAGGGTTTACTATTATTTATTATAATGTACATAATCACACTTATATTGTAATGACATTGTTGCATTATTGCAACGCTGTCCTCATATTTGTGCGTCATAATATAAGCTAAGCAGTAATAAATAAATTAATTCAAAAAGATATTTCAGGTTTTAACTATTTCCGAAACTCTTTGCTCTTTTTTTTAATTTTCTTCACGTTTTAAGAACATCAGCAACTAATTTACTATGTTTATGCAGGAGAGCATATGGGGCTGTAACAATTTAGAGTCAGAAAACTGTTGGAAAGATAAAGGATGGACAGACTGACTGCGTCATATTTTACAAGCTTGTATGTATAAAACAAGTACAACTTAAATTCCCCTTCCCTCGCCAGACCTTCATGTGTTCCCTTTCCCCATCTGTCCTACACTACGTCTGTGCAAAGAGGAAGATGTTTTCTGACGTATGATAGCACCCGGTTGCCTAACACTGCTTTAAGCGGCAAGCCTTGAAAGGCGGTTCCTCAAGAGCTCATCATTTTAATTATAATTATCCTGAAACTTAATTCTCTCTCTTCTGGTCCCTTTTTCCGTTAGGAGATGCCTCATGGATCGATGTATGGTGGACAGTCTCATTAGATACCATACCATCTTACAGCTATACATGGGCTTTAGTTGTAGGCCACCACTGCTACGGTGACGAGCAGATGGCAGTTAAAAAGTGATTTCGCACAGACGTTAGTGCATGGCAACCGTATCTGTGCCGTTCTACTTTTACTGTCTCTGAATAGATGGCAGATCATTCACTATTATCGTAAGTTTACAGTGAAATTTTGTATGGTGCTATTAATTACCCGATCCGATATTTACCTTGGTAAGTAGGAGAAAGAGTGATTGGGATTTCGATCCAGGATCTCCCGAATGTGGGCTACATACGTGGTCTAAGACATCCCCCTCTGTAGTAATTTTAGTAATTTTATTTGTACTCCCATATCTTACAATCTCAATTAAAAGTCTTACAATTCTAATCTAGGTACAAATTTGTCCACTGCTTATATTATGGGCTGATAGTGGTATTGACTCCCTGGCCGTTAACCTCTATCCTAGACCTTATACGACCTTGACCTAATGTTCTGATTGTGTCTTCCATTACTCTACCTCTTACTTCCTTGCCATTCTCAACCATTTCTCTTTGATTTTGTTAGCAAATTTCCCCACCTCCCTTATTCTTTTATCTCCTTTCAACGTAAGCATTTTTATTGCTCCTACGTCAGCCCCTTTATAGTCCCAGTGCTTATCCCATATTAATTTCCTCCAGTTTTCAATTTCTTTACACTCCACTACATAATGTTCTAACTTATTTTCTTTCCACATAGAATGCACTCCTTTGGTGAACCTCCTCTCAATATGGCTCCTGTCCTTAACCAGGCTAAAATCCTCCTCATATCTATCACACACACACACACACACACACACACACACACACACACACACACACACACACATACACACAGACACACACATACACACAGACACACACAGGCACACACAGACACACACACAGACACACACAGACACACACAGACACACACAGACACACACAGACACACACAGACACACAGACATATATATAGATAACATCCCTCTGTAGTAAGGTTTTGTTTTCCACTGTAAACAAACATTTCCAATAAACATTTATCTGCAAGTAGATTGGAAAATATATTAATAATTTAAAGAGTAGATATGCATATAAAAATAACAGCCCGCCTCGGTAGCGTAGATGGTAGCCTGTCTGCCTCACGTTCAAGAGGTCCCGAGTTCGAATATCGGTCAGGGCGAGTTACCTGAATGAGGTTTTTCCGGGGTTTTCCCTTATCCGAATGGACGAATGTCTAGTAACTCTAAACTCTATGGACCCTGGGCTCATTTGAACATCATTTCACCCATTTCATTCATCGTCCGATATGACTTAACGTTGGAGGACGTAAATTGCAACAACAACAAAAATAAATAAATAAAGCTATATGAATGTATTCAAATAACGATTCTCCCTGCTCTGTTACAGGAAGTTCTCTACATATAGAGATATGCATTTTAAAATCTCGTCACGAACAAAGAATCATTCTGCGTACTTTTCCTCAGGATGCAAAGTGTTGTTTTTTATCTGGTCATCTGTAAAACGCTGCGAAAACACTGTAGATTTAATAACCCCTAGTAACAGATAATTATAAAAAAAGTTGTCTGCTAACCAGAGATTAATACTTCCAGATTAATATCACGTACGTCGGTAGCTGGGAGTTTAAAGTAACCATAAACACGGAAACACAGAAGCGCAAGAGAAAAAAAGTGGGAGGGGGCCAATAAAGCACATATTAGATATCCGATATCAAGCCATTTCTTTTACATGCGTTTATGAGAGAGTAAAATATCGTCCTCTCCATTTTAGTACAGAACAAGATTTTCATCCGGAAGGCCATAAAAATATATGTAAAGAAGAGGTTGTTATTTATCTTTAAATATGGCTTCACACATGCAATAACCACAAAAACGGGTTATAACAGCCAAGAAGATTGCTGTGAATGTTTTATGCTGAGAAAAGAGCTTTAATAAAATTTCGCCGAGGATAAAAATGTTACGAAATCTCTTATAGTCATGTCTTACACTGGATTTTATTATAAACAAGACATTACTGTATTCCTTATCGTGCGAAATGTTTATTTGGATTAGTTCATTTCGTAATACATTCTCATTGCTTGCAATACTGAATAGTATTAGAGATATTGATGAAGTTTCCTACGTCTTCCAGTGTGCGAGAATTCCATTTTCAGCATCTTGGTCTTCGATGGATCTGGCAGTTATGAACTGTTAAATGGAAGCCAATAAATTAGATATATGAATTGAGTTGCTAGTTATTAGAGAATATAGAATTAACTATTTCTGAGTCTTAGCATGACATACTCTAACTATTGAGGTGTTAAAATAAGACCTGTAGTTTTCCGTTCGAGGAATATTTTCAAGATCTTCTTGGGAAACCATCCAGATGAAAGATATATTTGTGTCTTTGTGGTTATAATATTTCTGAAAATATCCTGATGATGGGAGAGATGTACGCTCCCGGAACGTCGATTTCTAATCGTCTTTACACCTGACTTGTTTCCTGAGAATACCTTGAAACTTATTGATCAAACAAATAAAATAAGGAGTTAAAAAATTATTCAATTTAATATACTTCCACCAAAAACAGCGAAAACTATTAAACCCTTAAAATAAGACCTGAAGCTTTCCTGGCGACGAATATGCTGGTCATTTCCTACGAGAGGAGCACGCTTAATCAGTTCAGCTCCTCTTGGAACCCGGCCGTAAAAATGGAAATCCGTCGATTTAAGAAGCACAGATCAATACAGATGCTTAATAATCAAGTTAAGTAGTTACGTTTCTTTGACCCAGTTAATTTTCTATACTCACGCCATCTCCTCACCTGGCATTTAATTTACTGAAGACAGTGTTTTGTTCAGTAATGCAAATTTTGCTAGTGTTTTGTCTTTGTTTATATTTGTGTTATATCCAGTGATTCATTTGTGGTTATAATATTTAATAAATATCCTGACGATGGGAGAGATACAAGCTAATCGTCTTTTCCCCTGGCTTGCTTCCCGAGAACAACTTGAGCTTATTGAAGTGTTGTATATTCTCACTTCTAACGTATTAATTGTTTTACGATACTTTAATTGTGAGTTAATCATTGTTCATCATTGGTTGTGTAAGTCAAATGTACAATTCATTTGTCAATGTCATGGCAACAAGGATGAAGCAGGTCTTAAATATCACGGTTCTAGTTTCACTGGTCATCAATACTTATGGTACCAATAGGAAATGATGTATAATTAACAGCAAAGTAACCTAAAAATTTGCCAATAAAACTGTCTCACTTGTAGGTATATCTATTAACGTTTTTATCAAGGCACCACTTTCGGAAAACTGTACACTTCAATGTACCCTTCCTTGACTTCACTGGTAAAATTGATGCACATCTTGACCTGCAGCTTCCTGAATAGCAATGTCACTCATTTTGTAAAGTTTTACTGATTTATAATAACCATCAAAAATCGAAAGATTTAATTCGATGATTTAATAAAAGAGTGAATAAAAAGCTTTATCCATATAATTTAGGGGAGAGTCGTGCAGTATCGGCCAGCATGCAGTGCTGGCCACTACTGTGATTTTCCTTTTCGCCTACGTGTGACAGAATTTCCAGTAAGCAGTAGCAGTCTTGTGCATCCACGTACGCTATAATCGGATATCTTCTTTCTCTCTTCAGTTCTTTGTCTGCTCTGAGTGCTTGATGGTGGTAAGTGTAGCTCTTAGCGCACGGAAGATATTCTGAGGTCTATAGCAGCGTTATATTTGCATTCTCTGTAAACCGCTGAGCTAAACATTTGTGAACTGAGCAGAAATAGTGACAATAAGTCCCATGCTTTTGTATTCTACTGTTCTCTATGTGGCAGTACAATGTAATCACTGAACAATCTATATTGTAACAGAAAAGGCAGTGGCCGATACTGCAAGAAACTTTCTACAAGCCTTATAATTCTAGAATTTTTACTTTCTAAGTAATAAAGTACTTAATTAAAAAATGAAATTCAGTACATTATATATCTCTAGAACATGCCTTGAAGTTAGATAATAATATAGTAAAATTCCGATTAATCACCACAGTTACAGAGTAAGGTCACAAAACTTAGCACAACCTTCCTCTATATGTAGCTTTTCATTTGTTCACATTTGAATTCATTGTATTTCTTAATATCCAACAAAGTATGGAAAATGAATATTGATGTATTATTGCTTTTTTTCAAGCATTGCAAAAAGTAATTGGCTAACCACAAACTGCAAGTTACTTATCAGATTTCAAATTCTTGGGAGGTCCCTGTGGGCCTATTATTCCCAATATGGATTCTCGATCTGATAAGTATCACTTAGAGTTCTTAGTAAGCTATATGCAATAAAAATAATGTTTCCTTAATAACAATAAGAAGTGTAAGTTACCGCAAATCGCTAAATTGTTACCTGGAAAGTTCTCTTGTAACGACCACAAGTCTGTGTAACCCCACAACGGTCTTTAAGCGCTACAGGCTGCTGATTATCGATAAATACTTATGTACAACCGTAATGCAGTAAGGAAAAGACGTGAAATTTAGAGATACACCCTCTTTTATCAGTGTAAGTTCCAGTACGTCACCAAAAGTTCCTACTTAATATTGCCAAATGTTTTTCAATTGAAACATTCCTAATTTTCAGAATTTTATCTAAGTGCCTTTTGCAGACAGTTCTGACTACCCATCTTAGACACTGGAAACCTAATTGCCTTATTACCTTAGCTACTCTTATGTAGGCTTAGCTAATCACTTCTTCGCCAAACATTTACTTCGCTTTTTACATTATGAATTGATGTTAACATAAATTATTTACTAAGTTATTTTCTCCCTAACATTTATTTATAAAAATTATAAATCTCGGTATCAACTGTGGTGCATATAGTAGAATATCATCCATTTCATTCTCGTTAGCTGTACAGAGCGACACAACTTTCCTTATATTTTGAAGTTCGTAAGGTATTCCTTTGAGGGCACTGCAATCATCTTTCAAGTATAAAAACGTCATCCATTTTTCATCTTATGTGTAGTTTCCAGTCTAGAGCGTCGTAAAAGAATTTCTCTACTACTTGTCTGACTTGTTTTTGTCCTTTGGTGAAAAGAAGAAAGACAGAGCCACACATACACGACAAACCAGTCTGTAGAGCAGCATTTATATTTTGTGATAAATGTTCAGATGTGTGAGGCAAAAGTGCTTCATTAAATGCACTAGAAAGGCTTTGAAGGTGGTGCCTTAAGATGCGGCAAGCGAGATAGTGTCGTGGTAACGTATGAGGGTCGCATTCGGATTCCATGTCCATAGAGCTGGGCAGTCCTTGTTTGGATTTTTCTTGGTTTCACCGTGTGGATAGGCGAATTTTGATGTGATTGGTGTGTTACAGCAGGATGGTGGAATTTGCCGTCAAAAGATTTCACTTTGGCACTTCTGGGATGTTCGGAAAGATGTCATAAAGGGACTCTCGGGTTGCGAATGACAGACAGATCCGTCTTTTACTAGCGTTCGTAACTGGTAGCCTTTCATATCAGCTCCTCCTAAGAGTCACATTGGGAAAAAAAAGAAAAACCCACCGTTTTCTGTTGTAATATTGTGTCTTAGTTAATGGAGTTCCCTCCGTCTGCTTACTCAACTCCTAATTCCTGTATGTTTCATTAATAAACCTCAGGTCCATATACCTAGTTCTCGAGGGACCTTACCCGACACATTCATTCACCCACTTCTTAATAAACTGTTTTCTACACACTGCTACTACATGACTTTCACAGCCCCTTTTGAACCTCAGATTCCCTCAACTTTTGCCTCCATTCATGTTCTGCCTTCCGGCTCCACATTCAGACTGCCAATTGCTCAGGTCCATATACCTAGTTCTTGGGGGGCCTTACCCGACACATTCATTCACCCACTTCTTAATAAACTGTTTTTAGACACTGCTACTACATGACATTCACAGCCCCTTTTGGACCTCAGCTTCCTTCAACTTTTGGCTCCATTCATCTTCTGCCTTCCGTCTCCACATTCAGACTCCCAATTGCGTAGGGTCGGTTGTCATTACTCCTTGAAATTCGTTTCTTTAACAATAATTGTTATAGGGCTAGGTAGTTAACCTAGTGTTCATCCCAAACCTGGAGGACCAGGACTCCTATTTATATCCCTGGAGTTAGGGTGGTTCAGCTATAGCTCGAGCACTGGTTATCCATTTTAGTCGTCTTCTACGACACGCATGGACCACTTGGGACTATTCTTTAACCCTGGTGACCCGATGGAGTTTCTTAAACTCTGTTATTTAAAACGAAACTTGAAAAACTACTTGCGGTTTAAGAATGCTTCTCTGAATTGATGGCCTCTCCTAAATTTACTTTCACTTATTTTGGTATCTAAATTGGTCGCATACCACCCAATATTTTACTTAATTTGCAGCTTGTTTGAGAATAAATAGTTTTACACATTCTGTTTTTCTATGCATATTTGAAGAATCTAATTAAGAGATGCTCAGACAGCTAATATGTTCACTTCTTTACAACAGAAAGGATTACAGGACCTTTGAGAAGCACGAGGTAGGTAAAAAACGCTTGCTTGTAACTTGGATGCGCTCATTAACGCAATAGAGCAATTAGGTTAAATGTTCCGCCAGACATCCACAACACATATTTTATCTGCTATTGCTCCATATTTCCTTCCCAGATGATAAAAGGTTTTATCTCCACAGTTTATTTTATAGCTGTTTTACACGCAGGTGAATTAGGAAAGTTTAATTCTGAAGCAGCAAGCTGTAGATGCTTATTAGCAAGAAGTTTATGAGCCAAAAAAGGTTCAAGTTCAAGTAACCTATTGTTAAAATTCAAATTAAAACAATGTAACAAAAATAATACAGGAGTGTAATGTACAAGCTTTACACCTCAAGCTATAATGTGACGTCATTAGCTTCTACCACTTAGTGTTTTGTTTCAATGTGTCTATGGAAAATCTCCATTGGAGATGTATGTATGGGCACCAACAGTGTTGGAAGTTGGAAATACGAATATCCAAAATGATCTTTGTAACGTCACCCTTGAACTGTCTTAAGGAATGCAATAAGCAAAGTTTCATGATGTCAGGATGAAATCGCTGTAAAACTTGCAATGCAATATAATTCAGTGAAATGTATGATTGAAAGCTTAGATATCGAAATCTTGGATTAATCCATTTTCAGGCATAAAAGCTGTAGAAATGCCTTCCCTGTTTCATTACACTCTTAATGCTAACTAACGATATGGAAATTTTGTTGGCCTCTATATCGCCTCCAGAAGAAAAGAGTGGAAATTCCATGGTAATATTAATAGAATTATCATACTGAGTTACACATTTTATATTTTAAAATATAGGTAATTAAAACTTTAATACCTACGTGGCGAATTTTAAACTTGTTCGGATAGAGTTCAGAAAACCAGAGAGAAAACACGACTGTATATCATCATATTTTATTAGAAGTGTTCTTTTCGCTGCTAGGTACCTTCCCTTCAATTAGTCTATAAATGTATGAGACATAACCTGACAAGCTTTACAAACATTTTTATTTCATTATAAAATCCATTAAGAAATTAGCTATGTGCGCATCCGAAACAAACTGCTCCTTCTGAGAGTGTGACACTGCAGTGTCTAGACCTTCACATGACTGCTCCCATTTGCTTCTGTAAGCGTCCAAATGTAAAATTCAACCAACCACTTTTTATGAAGGTTGCCTCCAGAAACATTAAATATGTCTGGTCGCGTGCCTCAAATAACATTCGCTAATTATGTACATCATTTGAAAGGATGCGAAGTTTTTTCGGGTTTCTGCAACTTTGGTGGTCTAACTATATCATCATGTACCTTTCTGTTTTCGTGATTCATGCTCTCAGCATTTCATTGGATGTTAATTCAGTCCTAATAATGATTAACATTCAGAACCTGTTAGTTTGGTCTGCCTCTTTCCTGTGCAACTAGACGGTGTTTCTCTTTGTGCAAAAAAAACGGCCAGGACGGGAGGGAGAGGACATTTTTGCAACTGGAAATTGTTGTTGCCTCCAGTGTGCATGTTTTATGGTACTCTTTAGCTTCTCAACTGGCGACTTACATGTTTTTAACATATGCAGAAGCATAACTAAGGTGTTTCCATAAAAGAAATCTCCGCATTCTTCAGGCAATCTTCTGCCGCACCTCCAATCTACTAAATGCAATAATACTATAGGAGAGATCTTTTTATCAGTGAATTAGCAAAATTGCTAGTCTTTACTAATGTCTACCTTGAATTACCATAGGCAATTTAGAGAAATTTATTTCGCCTTAAGTGCAATGAATAATTTCTCAGTGTGTTTTCGTCAAAAAGAATTAAATATAAGCTTCCAAATAGCAACAATGGTGACAGCTTTGCTTTTAAACATGAATCTAACAATGCTTAAGTAAATATGTTATATAATAAATAAGTCTTACAAATATAATACATTGCTAAATATTCAGAAAATGGTTGTGAGAAGTAACTATTAACTTTCATAGAAAATGTAGACTATTTTTTAACAATTCCTTTATATCAAGAGATCCATTTTATACTAAATGTAAGCTAGTAAGTTTCCAGAAGTTGAAGTTAATATTACAAATGCAATCCAAACATAATTGACAAGAAGTTAATTTTGAAAAGATTTTACTTGAATGAAGAGACGTTTCATATATTTGAATTTCAAAACTAGTATCTTAGTATGAATGAATTAATTCCTGTATTTCCTTAAGTGGACTATAGGTCCTGCTGAACCGCGCATCCTCGAGGCCCGTAGGCAACGAGTTGGGGATCAGAGGTTTCTTGATCAGAGAGGTTCCGGGATGAGTGATCAGCCCAACGCTGAGAGAGATGAGGTGATAGGAAAGACGGTGATGATGGAGCAATCGGGGGAATGCTGGCGGGGGAAACCGGATGACCCAGAGAAAGCCCGTCTCAGTGCCATGTTATCCACCACAAATCTCTCTTTGCGATCGCCGCTGTCTGTTCTGACTTTTCTGCAGTTAAATATGTTTCTTGCATGTTTCAGTGTCATGTTTCATTAAATAATTCCATATCAAATTTTGAAGGTATGTTTATTTTCATGTTATTTATATCTCTTGATGACAAAATACATAAATGGACATTTAATTTTATCCAACATAATTATTTTATGTGATAATTAAGTGTTCTGTGTGATTTTTGTAGACTATTTCAAACTAAAAGTTAATAAGAGGCGCTTCCTGCCGACAAGTTCTTATCTATGCCAAAGTATGTATTAACAACTGAATATATAACGCTAAACTTCTGCACAGGTAGGAGATATGGGAAAGTATAGAAGAAAAGAAATCTTTAAAATTTTATAAGCAATTAAAGACAGAATGTGGTAGAAAAAAATATATAGATCAATGTGACAAAACATGGGTGAGAGTAGGAATAATATATCTAAAAGAGTTGAGAAGTAATGAGATAGGGTATGTTAATTTTGTGGATATGAAGAGAGCACTGTTCATTACCAGGTAGAGTGTAAGGAGTTAGCAAATTGCATGAGAAAAATATGGAATAAGAAATGGAACAGTGTGAGCAAAGAGGTAGTGGCGTTACGCGTTTTAACGGGGATGGGTGAAAAGAAAAATAGATGTATAGGAGAATTCGTATATAAGTTAAGAGAAAAGTGGATTAGGGTAAAATAAGCGAAGGAAACGCAGAAAAGATACCAAGCTGCTCAGGGAAACCAACGGCTTATGGCCAGTGGACCTGAATCAGCGAATAAATCTTAGTCAGCAATTTCATGTATTTGTACAGTGATTGTTAGATATCGAAGTCATTGTAGTGAAAATGTACTGGAAACTGTACAAATAAATCTCAAAATATCAAAATACCTTCTGCATTGCAAGTCCGGTGTTTGATCCCTAGTTGAATCAATAATGGCCTTGGGGGAATATTCTTCTCAGATTTCTAAAGCATTGATGATTTCTAAACTTTCAGCTCATGTCTCCACCTTAAGTCAAACGTTTTTGTTAGTGACTATGGGGAAATCATAAAACCTAGATTAAGTCTACTAAATTTGTGATCTTATAACTATTAAATGTTTACACAATTTACTTTCATGCAATAAGCTTGTTTATTAAGGAAGATACGATTGCATTATTAGATAATTATAACATAATTTGAAGAAGAAAATATCTGGAGTTGTTTCCGTAAAGGATAACCAATCGTTAGTTAAAACCAAAGTATATCCAAAGCAGTATTTAGAGATTATTTCATTATTTTAAAGTTGAATTTAGAGCTCAATAGTTACTGAGAAAAGCGACATTTATATGAGAAGATATCATTTATATTCACTGCAAAAATGGAGAAAACTGACTTTCATTTATGTAAAGAGAGGAACACATAGTATGAGTGTAAAGAAACGTCATGTTTAACAGTAGTACCCATTTTTAAGCAAAAGCTATCCCTAAAATATCGGGTAACTTTATTTCTCTACTCTTATGTATGTAAAAATTGTGATTCTTTCTGTGATGTGCTACTGTTTTAAAAAGTATATTCGAAATATAAATAAATAAAGAAATATAATAATACACAATTAAACAGCACATTTATATTAAGAAGCGTGAACGATAAACGTAATCAATGAAAGGTTGATAGTTCAAAGTTCTGTTTATTTCACTTTATACAAGCATCTTTTTAGTCCTCCTCGTTTTCAATAGTTTTTATAACGCAGAAATCTATAAGTTACGTAAAACAAATATAAAAATACAACCATGCTAAATGTAGAGCTTATAATAAGGAATAATCCAAAAGTTTCGCTGTTGTACCTTTCAATAGATAGGCAGTACACTTCAAAATGTTAATTGATGGTTCTTTTGTTCTTCATCAGCTTCTTCAATTGACTGTCATGTCAGTCTCTTGTATGATCGTATGCATGGTTTGCCAACGTATGATCTGAAAGCCCAACTCCGCCCACGAGGTTTTGTTTCAAAAAAAGTAATGACTCAATTTTAATTACTATATGTACAGTCTCATAAACTATTAAAGAGGTCTTTTAATTTACGTTCTCCAACGTTGTCATGAATGAAATTGGTGAAATGATGCTCAAATGAACCGAGGCTTCATAGAGCTTAGAGTTATCTCACATTCATCTTTCAAGATAAGGGAAACTCCCAGGATAACTCTTACTCAGATAACTCACCCTGATCGAGATTCAAACTCGGGACCTCTTAACGTGAGATAGGCATGCTACCATCTATCTTACAGATACGGGTGATTAAAGCATAGTTACAGAAAAGTTAATTTGGTTGTCTTTTAAAACATATGATATAATATAATCTCTGAAACATTTAAAAAAACATAAATAATTCAAGTCAAAATGTGTGTATTATAAATAATAAATAATTATATGACTGGCCCAAGGGCTCAGTCGATAAAGCACCTGCTTGTTGCGCTAGGGGTCCCGGGTTCGATTCCCGGCGGTGGGGAAATATGATAATTCCTCATCTTCCCCAGGTTCTGTAAATATGAATGTGGATGTGTGAGCGATCTAATGATCAAAACCCAATGAATACGAGTTAACACCTTCGATATGTTCCAAAGGAGAATGGCCGTCGATATGATCATTGGAGTTAAAGGGGGGTTATAAATGGAACAAATAAAATTAAAATAATTATATCTATATTCTAAGGATAATTACACAAAGCTGGAAGAGCAAATTTCTGGGCTATAATACAGATATACGTTCCATTCCTTTCATCGAATATGAGCTAGTATTAACGTATTTCATGTACCTACTGTTTATGTATACGGTCTATCAGCACTATGTATATGCAGATTTTACTTCAATAAGACAATGTGTTTAGGAACTACTGTGATTTTTTCACCACGTACCTGTAACTTAAGTGTCTTCATTGACGCTTTTGTGGCCCCTTTATGGAAATTTGGACAGCCCTTGCACATGTGCACCGCAGCTCCTTTTCAAAATCGTTTTCTTCCAGAGCAATGTCTACGAATTCCATAGCGCTTCAGCATCAATCAACTACCAAATGAAATAAAGACATTAAGCAAACTTCTCTCAGTGAATGCTGAATACTTACCGATTTGTACCACGTATGTTACATTAACCGAGAGCAAAGGAAATAAAAAAGAAACCTGGTTTGTGCAAAGGCATGAATGTTCTGGAGTACAATGACCGATTTTGTGCCTTTTTCATAGACGTGTGAACAAACAGGAGTCTGTAGCTGTATTCAGAGCTCGATCTGTCCGAGTTCGTAACTCGAATATTAATGCATGCCACTAATAACAATGCGCATTTGGTGGCGGAACAACCCAAAGAACAAAGGGTTGCACCCATAAAACTATCAAAACCTGTTTCTTTGGTGAAATGCGAACATCAGTGTTATTTATTGACTTATTTCGCCATTCTTTGATTCGTGTTTCAAATTCTCTGTACCTTACAAGATTAGAACAAGTGGTTGAATCGAACCAAAAAATATGATGGCTAAATTTCACAAGAAATTTGGGCCCAATAAAGAAAAGAGCATTTTTCAAAGTGGCTGTGCGCAAGATCAGCATAAATCAGAATGGACAATCTTATATAAATAATTTCTTATTTAAATTAAGTACATAAATAGAGTAAAAGTCCAGAATTCCACAATCTCGGTTTCTCCTGGTTACAAAAAGTCCTTCTTAGATTTTTAGCTTCTCAGTGTGCCTTAAAATGGTGCTTTTACTACAATTTTCCAAAGGCTTTGTTTTTTATTATTCAAATGTGTAAAAATATTTGAGATTTTACTTTAAAACCTATTTTTCTTTTTTACTGTGATAGTTTTTCAAATCTCTAAATGACTTTCTGAAATTTATTTACACACAATAGGGCACGGGAACTATACAGATGCGTAATATACTGTACGCAATAAAAAACAAAATCTGATTATATTCGGTACTGATTTTGTGTATATGAAAATGTTACCATTGGATGCGTTTCTTCAACAATTACTTTTTCCACCGCTTAGATGTATAAAGTAATAGAAGTATTGCATTCTGTTCAAACATTTTGTAGCGAGTTTTGACTGGAAATACCCGTTTTGAGTCTTCCTGAACACTAAAAGAGTTTTGGAAATGTATGCCTTTTTTGTGTGCTTTTATGTCCTAATACTCTATAGATAAGTTCTAAAGTCTTCTTCTAATGTTGAATTTTGAAATAAAGAAAAATTTAGTACAAAAATGTATAAATTATATAATTTATTCTAGCTTTTATCGAATTAACTATTTACGAAATGTTAACTTGTTCACCGTCTAAGTAGGTTTATTTCTCAGGAGCGCTATCAAAGAGCATTTAACAATGATACTAAGATATAATTGCCGATCTGCTAATTAAAACTTGAGTGATAAATGCCCTGTAAACTAAAGTATACAATGTAAAATAGCACACAATTTGGAGAGAGATACCTAACTGTGAAACTTGAGTTTGGTTTTAAATTTAGCTCAGAACCAGCAGTTTCCCGAATACGAAGGTTTAATTTGTGGGTACAGACAGTTTATACAGGAACTGATCATACAATATTTCACCCACCAACAATCTTGTTATGGCTAGTTGCCCATCGTTGCACTTTCTCTTAGAGAAGGAGTATCCTCTTTCTCCACAACTTGTTTTGTCCTGAGATGAATTGATTATAAAATTGCACCGTTATTTCTATCTGATAAAGATCATCCGCCAAAATCATTTTTCTTTGTATAGTTCTCGTCATCTCTTTTCAATAACGTAATCAAGTTCAAATATTTGTGACTTAGCAACCTCTTCTTACTTTCATCTTCACTTTAGGGGATCGAATACAAATCTTCTGTAATCTCTTGCACTGGAGCTACTCACTTTAAGTCATAATTGTCATCGCAACTTCATTTAACAGCACACTGAGTAACCAGCGCTTTGTTTCTTAAAGCACGCTCGCCTACATGCTGTTTCTGCTAGAGCTTTCGGGAGAGTGCTAAAATGTTCAGAAGGTGGGGAGAAAGAAACGTTCAGAAAAACTGTCATTTCTTGACAGCACTCCTAGTGTTTGCGCTGGGTACCCACCTTTTCCTTAACTTAGCTCTTTCAAATCAGAAACTTTCGGAATAAATTCACTTCTTGACAACACTTTTAGTGTTTGCACTTTGTGAGGTTTTTTCCAGCTTAATCTCTCTCCATCTTAATCGAGCCACACGTTCGGGAGCCAAATTTGTGGCGTTATTCCTCCACTCGTAGCAGATAGGATGCATGTTGGTTCTCCAACTTAATCAGCCACACGTTCGGGCGACATATTTGTAACCATCCCTCTTAATCATTGCAGGTCGAATTGTTTCTTGATGATTGAATTTGATATATTATTTAATTTGATTGTATAATCTAACGTCCACTCGTCACTATTACGAATATCGAATAGCTCTTTTTTGAAGGTTATTAACTTTCCGTTACAATTACATTCACCGTAACATTTTTTTTCATCGTCATGAAACCAAATTGAAGAACATATCTCTATCTCAAGATTATTGATTTTCCGTAACTATCGTTACTCCTCTATCAATTTTGTGATTGGCCGATGTACTGCTACGTCACCGTATTAAGTAATACAATTATTACTACGGCCAATCACAAAATTACACATATATTTGTTTTTAATATTGTCATTACATGGCCTACTAAGTCATATCATAAAACAATATTCATATAAAAAGTTTTAAATAAAACATATCGTTACAACTTTCATTGAATTATGTCTTCCACCGGCCAGTCTCTGTTTAGCTTGCGCATGCAACTGAGGTTCATAGTTGCGTCACAGTATTCACATCTCCAGTTAGCATGTGTTCTGATAGGTTTTAGTGTGACCTTGTCAGTTAATACAAAAAACGTTGTACTTTTCGGGGCTCTGTTTCTGCAATAGCATTATTACTTTACTATTATTCAACATTGTGTTTTTCTTGAAAACTGCCTTCTTATTTAGTAATTTCTACACATATTATAAACGAAAATAAAATTACCAATATATTGCAATAAATTTGCCAGCAATTCTTACAAAATTACTACTAGTTTATAAATCACTGCTGCATACTAAATACGCTTTGTACCAGAATATCACCCATTATTTACGACGAAAGATTAACGCTAGAGCAAAAACTAGACTTACCTACCTCTCTCTCTCTCTCTCTCTCTCTCTCTCTCTCTCTCTCTCTCTCTCTCTCTCTCTCTCTCTCTCTCATTTTCTTTTTCTTTTACTCTAAAAAATTATTACCAAAATAAAATAAACGATAGAAGCAAGTCTCGTGTTTCTTTTTTCAAATCAAGTTCTGTATAAGTAGCGTTTTTGTTGGTTTTTAATGTGTTATACAAATAGTAATTTATTTTTCGCAAAAAAGAAGCATGGTTTGTCATCATTATGTAAGTTAAAAGATTATTAAGGTCAGAGCGTACGAGCTGCATGACAATTATTTGGTCCTTTTAATGAAGAAATGCAAAAAGAGAAATCGCAGTGTAGATGGGTAGTATTCGTATGACCTTTCCTACTCACTCATCGATAAACTATAAAGGTTTATTTAATGAACAAGAAGGTAGATTGTAAGCTTTCAATCCACATTTCGTTGTTTGATTGAGTAGGTAAAATAACACGATTTTTAATTCTAAGTGACGGCTTTGTATGACCTCGGGGAAAAATGGATTAGCGACTTACGAGTTGAAAGAAGCTTAAGCTTTTGCAAATTCAAATCAATAACAGGGAATATTTCGTGAGTAGTTTTAATGCCACAAAAGGTTGTTTGATATTAACTGCGATTAAGTTTTCTATCTAGCTGCTTCTGTTAACCACTTACGAAAAGTTACTTAGAATTAAGAAAAGTTCGTAGGTTACTCCAAGGAAAGTTAGGGTGTCTTAAACATATTCTGTTTTAATCATAATTAGAACCATTTTGAGAAAATTAAAAATAATTAGAATATATCCACGTAAACGATGTTTTAAGGTTCAGGATTTTCTTGAAAATGCTGCGTTGTATTTTCGAAATTGGCTGAAATGAAATAGCAAATTTGGTATCCAATACGAGGTGCGTTCGAGTTATAACACCTATTTTTTCTTCTGGACTGGGGCCAGATAGCAACTTGTGTTTTTTTTTTATTTCTAAATACACGTGGACTCTTTGTGAATCTCTAACAGAGATGGAAGCACTGTACAGTGCACAGAACTCTAGTGTCAGTAACGAGATTTAGGACTGTTTTATACTTAAAATGGCGACGTTTTCATTACAAGAACAGCGTGTAATCATTCGTGTTCTCCATTTTCGTGGTGTGGCACCTATTGAAACTCATCGCCAGTTGAGTGAGACATGTGGTGATGCTACCATGGATGTATCTACTCTGCGTTCCTGGGTGTGACAGTTCAATGAAGGCAGAACATCGTGTGACAACAAACCAAGACAGTCACGGACTCGCACCAGCCGGTCTGACGACATGATCCAGAGGGTGGAGAAAAACGGAAATTAATTTAGTATCGGGGGTGTAAACCCTCTGCTACTATTACTGCCGTCATTATGCGGGACATAGGTGAGACCAAATGTCTAGTGAAATTTACACGAGAGTATATTTCGTCTTATATGCCAGCACCATTCATAACAGTTGAATGAGCACGAGTGTTTACACAATCAATATAAATGAAATTTTCTTATAAGTTTGCATTTATATTGAAAAAGACAAAAATATGTTATTTGCCTTTTTATAAATGAATATGTTTAAAATATTATTTTTCTTGTGCAAGAAAAACATAAGGCATTGCCTTTAAGAAACACTAATAAAAATAAACAAGCACATCAAGGATTCGAACTGATGCGACACATTTTATCGCTCGGCTACCATGCATACGGCCAAGCCGCAAAGCATCTCCCTATCTATCGTATAGCTCTGAAATGAAGCGTATATTGTGAACGTGGCGTCATCAAATGCTTCCTATGTTTTCTGAACGGAGCTTTGTTTCTGGTAGTTGCTTACCCTCGCCCTAAGGCATTATGTAACCAACAGATATATATTTTGTGATGTTAGACAGTAACATGTGGGTGTCAGCGTTTCTATTTTCTAATAACATCGCTTTTCAAAATGTTAACACGACACATTAACGTCGTTCAAGAATATTTAACTCCTAGTCTTAGCCATCTTGATAATCATAATGCATTTTCCTTCTCTGTATCTGATCCATAGTTTGATGTGAATTTATGACATACTTCTGGATGTAATTAAGGAATCTATTAAAGTGAACTCAAGTGTTATGAATTATCTCAGTAAACTTCATTTATTGGCCTCCGGACTAGGGCCACCTCCCACCTTTTCTGAACAGGTTTAGCTTCCTTCGCGAGGTTTCAATTTCGGTTATGTTCCCATTTATTTCTTTAGGTTGCAGCTTGATATCTACAAGTTTTTGTTCTTACTTCCACTTTGTTTCTGGGTGACTTACTTCGTGGTACTGTTTCTTTATAAGGCCAGAGAGAATATTAAATGTCATCGGACCATGAAACACTAATTGCAAAGTATAACAATTCCTTTGGTAAACATCGCACCCTTGTATCTATAAAGAACATGGGAATAACACTGAGTGTTCATCTCAATATCGCCATGCCTCGAGACATGGTTTATTTAATTATTATACAAATTCGCTTTTATGTGTAAATATGACATATGTTTGCAGCATGTAAAACCATATATACAAAGGTAAAAGCGTGCTCGTTTTGTGAGAAAAAATCAATAAATATAAAATTGAATACTTTTATTTAATCATTGTATTTTACGTTTATGTAGCTTATATACACTGTTCTTTTGAAAACCTCATTTTCTGTCCACGTCGCATTAAGATAAGCCATTGTAGTTTTCTTGCGCATTTCGTTAGATACAAGGGCATTAAAGAAAGCCGAATTCTTATCCTAACGTATAAAAGGTCAATCTTTCCACAATATCACGAGAAGTATTAAAGATTAAAATAAATATTTATTCATATCTCAAAAAATTTGAAATAAACTCTGTTTTATAATGATAAGTCAAAAATCTCACGAAATAAATTTTATTTGTCATTTAAATATCATAAATGTATGCTTTTAGTGAAAATCCTTAGTCATTTTCGTGTAAAACAAAATAATTTTTCATGTGATTCTTGAAATTCTTCCTGTCTCGTCTTTGTTAAAATCTGAACTTAAATATCGAATTCGGTTACGTAGAAAATGAATCTAGCTACAGTGAAGCAATAAATATTACACAAATAAAAATATTTGCCACTTAGGTTTCAGTTATCTTAACAGATTGGTGTTGATACTTCTTTTCAAATGAAAATCGATTTCGCAAATATTTCGCGTACGACGGAGTTTATCTGTGGACTGAGGACGCAAACGATTTGTTATAATTCTCCAGTTAATAAGAGTTAAATGATGAAGCCTGCGACTTAAGTACTTACAATAGTAAGTCGCCACAAACGGTGTATCTCGGATACGGGAGCCCCTAGTGGTCTACCGGGGAAATATACGAGTCAACTGGAGAATTTAATGTCAGTACGGCACGTTGGCCATGGTAGCTCAAAGGTTAAGAGCGACTGGACGGAAACCAGGAGATCCGTGGTTAAAATCCCGGTCATGGCATTGAATTTTTCATGTTGGCTCTATCCATCAAATATCTTAGCCTATATGGAAACATATAAGAATAATCATACAACATCAACAAAATGTCAATATCATGCTAGCCCTATGGCTAGTGTGGAGAAATGATTAATTTCCATCAATTAACTAAAATAATTTATGCATACTTATTACAAAATATTGAGAAACCCCACATGTTCACTAAATAAATGTTAACATAACTTCAAGAAAATGGATCAAGAATGTCTACAGTGTAATGGCATGCTTCTCTCTACATTCATTTCAACGAAAAATGAAGACAAAACTGACTTTAAGCATAATTTGAAGACCATAATGGTTTTTGTATCTTCTGAAAAAATTTAGTTTTTTGGACATGTGAGGATTTTCAATATTCCGATTCAATTTATAGAAGAGTTATAAAATAAATTCGTGAAATACATCGGACTTGTATACATTAGCTTATTACGTAAGTATGGAGAAGTGCAGAAGGAATGGCAACCAGTCCTCCATTGGGATCAGCAAAGCAGTTCATGTATTCTTGCTGCTTATACAACTATTGTGTACCCTAAAAAGGACAGTCCGTCTGACACAGGAATGCTTTGTGACATGTCATTTAATGCTCAGAGCTTGTTATGAATAGATGGAAACAAAGAAAGAAACCTCTCGTGGAGAAAAAATAAGTCGTCTACCCAGGTGCCACCAATAAGGGAGCCAATCATGTTGCTTGCAATTCTTGTAACGTGCGGTACATCTGAAAACAGTGGAAGGGATACGTGCAAAGAAAATCAACTTGCCCTCATATCTTGTTAAAGATCTAAATTGTGCGTATAATGATTTTCCAGATCTGTTTCTCCATATGGTAAATCAATAATTTTAAAACTATAAATGTTTTTGTAAGTTGATTTATGATTGCTGACGAATCCAAAAATCAAGATTTGATTTAGACTGCTGATAAATGTATAAATCGAGATTTGATTTATGATAGCTGATAACTCCCTAAATCAAGATAGATTTACGATTGCTAATAAATCAATAAATGAAGATTTGATTTATGATTGTCGATTACGCATAACCAGATTTGATTTATAATTGCTGATAAATCCATATCAAGATTCTGTTTATGAATTCTGATGAATCTACAAATGAAAACTTGATTTATTGTTGCTGATAATCTGTGAGCTCCGATTAAAATTATGTAATAAACTCTTAAGGGATGCAGGTTAAGATGTTTACTTTGTTTTTCGTGCTCCAAAGAGAACAATTTTCAAGGCCATCATATTTTGACCCGCTCTTAAAAGATTTGGCCATTTCTGCAAACATTTAACTCGATTCAGATGAAGAAGACGTAAAGGTAAGCTTTGATGAGAATAACTTGTTGGAGAAATGGTGAACAAGAAATGGCATTCATATATACGGTGTATACAAGGTATATGAATGTGTTCTTACAGTAGAATGTTTTCTTATTGCACTATGAAGCAATAAATAATGTTCCAATTCTTGCTACCCTTGTAATTTACTTTCTCGTTCTTGATATTGCAGGACTCGTCTTATAGAGAAAGAGGTTCATCTCTCAGTGGATCTTTGCCTTGAAATGTTTCTTTACTGTATTTTTATAATGATTTCACTAGTCTTCATGATATCGGATGACTGAAAGCTCATAAGTGATTCTGAGTCATTTTTATGCTGATTTCAGACCTTCAGTTTTTTTATCACGTACAGTTTTTCGCAATTTCACTTCAGACATACACTACATATAAATTTGGGCTTTATGAAGCAATTTCTAAGAGCTCTACCACGGATGGACCCTGCTTCAAGTACCTTTCCAAGAAATTTCCCTTCATTACCTAGACAATTAAAGGCTGGAATTTTGTTGGTCACCAATAGAAACAATTGATGGAGGATTAGGATTTTCATAAGACAATGAATGAGAGAGAAACAGAAACATGGACCGCCTTCCGATCAGTTGCTGAAAACTACTTAGGCTATAATAAAGATCCTAATTACAAAGGCATTGTTGAAACAATGTTGGAAAATTTCAAGAAGGTGTGTTGTAACATGAGTGTAAAGGTGCATTTTGTGCATTCATATATGGACTACTTTCCAGAAAATCTGAGACATTTTAGTGAGGAGCAGGGTGAACGTTTTCACCAAGAAATTAAGGAAATGGGGAGGAGGTACAAGGAGAGATGGAATGAAACTACGTTGGCCGACTACTGTTGAATGTTGAGGAGGGATAGTCATCTTCAAGGATTTGCAAGGAAGTCAAAGAAGTGAAAGTTTTAAACAATTAAATTAAACACTTTGACTTCTTCTTTTGTTAAAATGTAGCAATGAAATATATTAGTGAGTTCTTCAAATTAATTTTAGTATTCCTACTGACGTTCCTTCATTTAAACATATTCTGCAAGGCATAGAAGCATCTGTTACCACTTGCTATTCTTTCTTGAATTTCCACTGATGTTTTATTATCTACTGTAACTATAGATCCCAGGTATTTAAATTTTTCCACTCTTTGATATTCTTTCTCATGTCATTTAACTGTATGTTCTCTTCTTGCACCCCCATCATCTCCCATCTTCATATATTTGGTTTTACTAACGTTCACTACCAATCCTAGATCTTGTGCTTTCTCTTCCAACACTATAACTTTCCTCAAGAGCTCTTATATTCCTTGCGTGAATTGCCACATCGTTAGCATATGCCACTATTTGTACTGATCTGGAAAGTATGGTTCCTCCAGGGTTTATGGGTATTGTCGGATTACTTTTTCCAGTGCTAAATTAAACAGCAGTGTCGATATCAGATCTCTTTTTCTCTACCCCCTCTACACGGTAAACATACCTGATAAATCCTGTTCAATTCTAACCCTGCATCTTGTCAATTCCATAGTCATTCTTGTCAATCTCACCAGTTTCGGTGGTATTCCTAACTCCCTCCTTATCTGACCAATTTCAGCTCCAATATTAAATATGGGGACATAAATAACTGCATATTAAAGTCAATTATTTTCGAATAACATGGTGCAATATATCCATAAAGTATGCAATATTGAAAACTGCTTCAAAGCAGTTCTACAAAGTACCTCTGCAAACCTCTTTCTATTGAATTTAAAGTTTTTACTATGGTTAATCAGTATTTGTTTGATCTTTTGACCTATGTGTAGAGCAACACAGTTTTCAAAATAATGTGCATGATTATTATACAAGGAGCAACTCTTAAATTAAATTTACCACAGTTTAGATTTAGTAAATATAAATCATGTTTATATACTTCCAAAATGTTATAATTTGTTACAAGAGAGATTTAAGTTCATGAATAGGAGGATATTTGTTAATTCCTTGTATCTATGGCCTTGAAAATCCTTTCTACACATTAGATGACTTTTTTATATTTATATTCTTTAATGTATTGATGTTAGGATGATGTTTTAAATGAGGTTCTCAATGCCTGTATTGTATTACGACAAAGACCAACAAATAAAAGTATTCCCTGTATGTTGTTTATGGGAATCTGTCCGGGAAGACGTATAATGGATCTCCGCAGCGAAAGCCTGCACGGTGCATATAGATGGTAATCGTGAGGCTTCTGTTCAAGGTCGAGCTCTCTTGCGGCAAGATATGTCACCACACTGTCACACTAACTTGTCCCCACTCCCATGCGCCCTTTTGAAATGCCGCCGTGATAAAGTTTGGGCCCTTTGGTCACGCCCTCCATTAATGTCCTCGCTAAATAATTGCAGACGAGTTCCTCGCTTCTGTCTCCCCCTTCCTCTGGGCAACAAGATGAAGTTGTAATTCTTACACTGTGCTTCCCACAACATAATTTGTACTCAAAGGCTTTACAACTTCAAACTTGCCTTGAAATTACCTCTTAATCTGTACTCTATACATCTACTGACCAAACTTTCCGAAAGTATATGAAACTCGCATTCAAAGACTGTTTTAGGAAGATTTTTTCAAATAAAATTCATATAGAATCTTATGTTAACGAAGAGTTTACAGGACATTTAATGCCACACATTTAGGACATTGCAGAAATAAATATGTAGTCATTTTAAGAGATAAATGTCCAATTATTTAAAATGCCTATATCTATAGGTAATGGGTACTCTTACGTTAAATCCCTGAAGGGCCTTTTGAGATTCTTTTTTGTTTTGACTAAATTAAGCAACATTGTGAGGGAGCAAAATTCAACCCCAAGTATCCGAAATTACATTTCCTATGATTTAAAATACTGGCCTCTAGCTAAGATGACTCGGCTTCAATTTTAGGCCCAGCGTATGGGCACTTTTGTGCTGGACAGATTGTCTCTGGGTTCTCCGGTTGTCCTGTCACTCATTTCAACTGCTCCATCATATTTTTTTCACATTTCCCTCACATTGATATTAAGTTACAGACCACTCTCCCTGTTAAGATCCCATTCTCCGACCGGGAGAGACTCGGAGCGCTAACCACGTCCCACCCTCAACTACTTCCCTCAGTTTAACGCCGTGGTGAGCTCAGGTGATCAGACGTTGGGCGTTGATCCTTTATAGGCTGTTGTGCCACGGAGTTTAGTTTTTATGGTTTAAAATACTGGACGAATACTTGAAACCAGTACTGCTGCCCATAGTTTGCTGAAACGTTACATAATTTAACAGTTTCAGTGTCATTTAAAAATAATTGCTTGAAATTTTATATTTTTAAAATGCAATTATGAATATTGCTAAAGGACAGAAGCATTATGAGTGTTTAAAGAAATAATGACTTATAATATATAATTTAAACTGGATTTTCGGGAAAAGGTATGCTTAAAAATTCATTCTCCTTAAATTATTAGGGAAGATATTAGCTCTAATGTGAGTTCTACGATAAGATATATTAAATAATTGTATTGAAACATTTTGACCTTACAGCCGAAATTATATTGTAAGTTTGAATTTCTATTAGCCCATTCGTGGTGGGCTAGAGCGTGTGCTTTGGTTCCCTGCGCCAAAAATGCGCCCGGTATTGATCTCACCCTTGGGGTGCGGATTTTAAGTCCCGGTAATAGAAATGGTGCCCATTTAACATCGCGAGGAAATTGAGGACCTACGCTAGGTAGCGAACCAAGGTTTTGAAAGCCAATTTTCCAGCTGGGGGATGCCGAGATGCTGACCACATCTCCACCATATATCTGTTGGATGATCGCCAGCTCTACCTTGCGTATGTGGGCGTGAGGCCGGCAGTTGGGTTGCCAAGCACAGGCCCGTTTTGAGCTATTACGCTGTGGGCTACGTTTCTTAGCCCATTTACAAAATCTTCCAGACTATTAATAAAGAAGAAATTTTTAGCGTATCCCATGTCCTTTTTGTAACGAATGCTTAAACATTCTGAAGTATTATACCACTGGTATTCTTAGTGAAGTTTAGGAAGTATTGCATTCCACCCAAAGATTTAATACCGATATTTTATCGAAGATGCATGCTTTGAAGCTACCTGAGTGCCTGATAAAATTTCGTCAGTTAGTAAATCTATCTGCCATTCCGATTGTCCATCTGTAAACAGTAAGTGAATTCAGTCTAGCTCAATGAGCCAGCCTCGGTAGCGCAGATGGTAGCGTGTCTGCCTCACGTTCAAGAGGTTCGAAGTTCAAATCTCGGTAAGGGTGAGTTACCTGGATATGGGTTTTTCCGTGATTTTCCCTTATCCTAAAAGACAAATGTCTATGTCCCATACATAGACAGGAAGATGTTAAAAAATTCCCTCAAATCAATTACATTTTACATGTAATCATTTCCATCCGTTTTTATTTTCTAAAAAATACTCAACGGTTTTGAATAAAATTTCACATGTTTAAATCCTTTTCTTAGCAAATGAAACCCAAAACTTGAATTTTCTGGAAATACCCTTTGAATTCCTCTTCATTCTAAATGTAGGTATGTTCCATAATTTGTAAACTGCTAGTTATAGACAAAATACCCAGTTTTAGTTGCGTTAACTATTTCAGTGATACTCTTTATTTTGGATTGAATTTTCAAATAGATAATCATGCTTCTTTCAAGTGGTAATTTGCTATTTATTTCTCGTAATCAAGTAAGGAGCTTTGAATTTCTAGGTATGACTTAGCGATGCATTTTAAGGTATCTCACTGTTGCTTTAGCAATAGTGATACCGGTAGAATCATAAGCTTCAGTCAGAATCTCTTGTTGAAGAGAGAGTAGTGAATATCCTGTAAATGAATATATTTTCAAAAAAGTCCATTAAAAGGTAAACCAGTGCAAGTAAGCTCCGAGTCAATGAATATACAATGTGAAGAAAAGCTTTGATAGGAAGTGATAGCCTTGTAAGTTATGGAAAGTTGCAGTATTGTGGCGTACAGCCAAAGAAGTGATAGGCTCTTACTGTGTGAAATCCCTGTATACACTTGCACAAAATTCCTCGACTGGCCACTGTTATCTTAAACGATCATTTCCAAAGTGTAAAACAAAATTTATGTATGTGTGAACCACCTACTGCATTCATACTGAATTCCGATTGCCTTCCGAGATTCCTATTTCTATCTTTTAAATGTGAAGATACGGTTATGCCATCGTTTTTCTGTCCAAAAGTGGTTTCCATTCAATATCAACAAATCTAGACCTCAGGGTGGTATCCAGACATATTTGGATGTAACTCTGTGTGGTGGCTATGAATTGGTCAACCAAAAACACTTCCTTGAGGTAATCGAGGTGGAACTATCGAGCATTTAACATCTCGACAACATAAAGCAGTCACAATCTCCACAACAAAACAAGTGAAAGGTACTCTTTTCATTGGACACCCATGCTATCGGTCAGTTCTAACGAAGTAATATCATTCTTCAAGTCGAAATATCAAGATATCAGATCTTGCCTTTGTTGCTCCAAGCGTAACGAACAGGTGTGTAGTTCCTGATTATGTGCCGATCCGAGTTCTTTAAAATTGCTAGCATTCTTCGGATTTTCTGTCCGTCGTTTTAAAACAAGTTGGGGCTCAACTCTTGTGTGCAGTTAGTACACTTAACTGACACATAAACAAGAATCAACATCGCATTATTGTTCCACTTCATTCGTCACACAAATATAAGGCGCTCAAAATATAAACCAGCCCTAAAAATTGGAGAATGCAGCATTGCAGCCAATTTCACAAAACCTCCGGAATCTTTGCGTATGTAAATATCTCAAGAATATGAAATTTTAGTTAAAACGTTGGAAGCACTTTATATTTTCTTTGAAATCATCGTTCTATATCTTGAAAAATGATGGATTTAAGTTCCAAGTTTGGTATTTATTGTATCACTTTTGAGTTATGCCGTTCATAGATATTCACGCACACACATACACTCAGACCTCTATTCACAACCTGTATTTTCAACGAAATATTCTTGTCATATATTTAGGAGAATCCACCACTACTTCTAGTTGTATAGGTGAATAGTAGAGGAGTAAAATAATTAATAAGTTTCTTGCATTTGTTCTTCTATTGCCAAATTATTGGTAACAACATAAACAAGATTTATATAAAAAACTATTTTTCTACCCATTTTATATTGCCACCGATCGCATTGTTTTGTTGCTGCCTCAAGCCGCAGCCGCGTGTGGGCGAGCGCTGAATGCTTGCCGAGAGAGAGAAAGAGACAAAGAGAAAGAAACAACTATCCAGACATCACTTTGTCTCTCTCTTTGTTTCTGTCTCTCTCTTTGTTTCTGTCTCTCTCGGCAAGCGTTCAGCGCTCGCCCACGCGCCGGCTGCGGTTTGCAGCAGCAACGAAACAATGCGATTGGTAACAATATTAATCACATAAACATTTAAAATTTGGCTCGAAACAGGTAACACTGACCTGTTCAAGTGCTGGATAAAGGACCTGAAATATACTTTTCATATAACAAATACATGTTTCTATTACTTAAATTATTTACAAGGCGTATTTCACCTCTAGGTATATCACGGGATATTTACAGTTTCACAATTTTTATATTTTAATTCAAGTGTGCGGAAGATCTTCAGGGATTCTGTAACGTCCATCGTGTTATAATGAGGTTTTAAAACCACTTGCAGGGAGACTGAACTTAATACAGCTGGGCCACCTCTTGAGTACAGGGTGCATTCTGTCATCAAATGTCGGGCCTTCTGTGGAGGTGGTGAGGCTCACAGCGACTAATGACGAGGCTCTTATGTTCTTGTTGAAAACGGCTATGGTTTTCAAGAAATTGTGTTATATGATTGGGCCAGAAAGATAAGGGCTATCTGTGGAATATGTTGGGGATGAAATGCTTGGTGTGGAAAGCGTAATTGGATTTGGTTAGATGGAATTCCAAATCGTAGTGTTCACTTGTCAAGAGATTCGTGGAGAAAAAGTGTTTGATGTCATTGCAGTGCTTCAATTAGCTTCTTTCACATCAAAGTTAGAAATGACTTCGAGGACTGTAAGTTGCTTTGACTAAATAAGTCATGCTTATTTTGAGATACTGGAAGCTATTTTCGCGTCTAAGAACAGCGTCGAAGACGTCGAGAAAATTCCCAACGATGGAACCTGTATGAGGCACGATACAAATGTTTATTAACATTACAAGAGATTTATAATGAAAATAGGCAATTGCCGTCACCAAGGTTGCTAATATCTCTGAATTTTGTCTCGGAGGAATAAGTGCACGTATTGGCACGAGGTTATCAGGAACACTTAAGTAGCATCTTCCTCGGCCGGGTTCATACCTTGAGTATAGAAAATCAGCATTGAATTAGGTAAGGCACCTTCGTGTTACCTTTGTGTTAAACAAAATCTCTCTGTGCCTAAAGGTCTCGAACAGGAAGTTGCTATTTACTTTTCTCTGGTGCTCCTCCAAAAAGATCATAATTTTAAGGGTGTCACATAGCAATCGGCTTTTTAGAAAGGTGTAACTGGCTTTGACCTTCTGTATACCAATAACGAAGTGTGTAATCTGAAATAAAAATTTATCTCGATTATAAATAAAATATGACAGTTAATTGGTAACTAATAAAAATCTGTGAATAATTTTTGGGAGATTTAACAGAACATAAAAGGAAAGAAACAGTTGCAAGTGGGTGTAACATTTTGTTACTACAGACTCTGGATTTGGATTTGTAAAGTTCAACCGTCCCAGTAATTTTATATGGGAGTGAAATCTGGGTTTTTAGACAGAAAGAGAAGTCATAATCCAGCAGCTGAGATGGAATTTTTGATAGTAGTTATGTAAGGGAGTAACAAGATGGAATGGATTAACCAATGAAGTAATAATAAAATATTTAACGATTACTGCTATAGGAGAAATCATAGAGAATAATAAACAGAAATGGAAAGATCATCTCAGAAGAAATTCAACTTCGCTAATGATAGTCCAAAGGCTATTTATATAGAATTATATTGCTAATTATATTGCAATACCGCAGTGATAAAGCACATACGAGAACTCAGTCCAACTTTCGCATTAATCTAAAAGTCATTGGTCGTCGTGAAAACATCCATTCTGAATAGAGCAGGCGTCATGAAAACTAAGTGCCGAATTCTCATAGCCATTTTAAACATAAAAAGCGGCCATGTTCCTTTCATGTGTGATGATAAAATCAACGACTGTGATGTGTTGTGGTGAATGTAATAGTGAATGTGCGGATATTCACGCAAAGAGATGTATCTCTCTCACGTGGTAGTAATTTGTCAATCTGCTTTTGGGACGCGATCCCCGTACTCAGATAAAGTAACCGGAACTTCTACATCGTCTAATTCAGAACAACGTGTATATAATAATCTCAAGAAGCTCTTGCCCTCCAGAAGGCAAGTACGCATTCCTTGGTATCCTACTGTTCAATCGTAAGCGTTTTGTTGTAATGCTCACCTCCGACATTTCAGTAGAAGTGGAGATGTTGGGTTCCTTGATACTAAAAGGCATTTTTAGATATTTGATAGTATGAGTGTATCATTTAGTAGTTCTTGGCTGTTTTAAAAGTAGAAAATTCAACCGGCTGGTCTTAACCATTGATCTACCACTGCCAACATTCCAAAATGACATTAAATTCTCCATCTTAATTGACCTAATAGTGCTGTGAAGAATAAAGACCGGGCCCTAAATTACTTACAGTGGCCGCAATGGAGATTATTTTTCATTTGATCCCAAGCATTTTCTATTGGATATTGGTCAGGAGAGTTACCAGGCCAATCAAGTATAGGTATATTGTTGTCTATCAGGAATTTTTAACCATCTTTGTTCTATGAGCAGATCAACCATCATGCATAGAGTACTGACACTGATGAATGTCCAAAATGTGGCCAAATGCTTTTGCAACACTTCTAAATAGTTACTTCCCTTCATGCTTACATTCTTAGGGTAAAATTACATGCCATCTCTACCATAATTACCACTAAATGCACCCCATAGCATTTAACTTTCTGGATGTCCAACAGTTTTGACCGTAAACTTTCGGTCATACCGTGACATTTTTTTTTTTTTTTTTTTTTTTTTACCTTCTCAGCTTTCTGGACCTTCCTCTGAAAAATTTGAAAGTGCATTTATCAGAAAAAATTACTTTGCGCCAGTCCTCTGATGCCCAGTGCTGATATATTTTGCAGAAAATGTACTCTTTTCTTCATCATAGCTTCTTGGCAGCACACAGAATTGGTAAACCTAAGTCATTTTGAAGTCAATGCTGATTGCAGCACTTTTGAGCAGTTTTGTATGATTATTTTTAACCCTGTTGCTATGATCAATGAATTAGCCCTCACTTCACATTTTAAAAGGTCATCAGTTCTTGGAGAAGTCTATCTTTTATCACCGCAGTCTGTCTTTAGTTGATGTGGTGCCACGTGCTGTGCTTTTTGGTCTTATATAGCTTGCCTTGAAACCTTTAGATCAGCAGCTATACAAATTACATAGGTACCTACCTCTAACAGAGTTAAAGCACGAGTCTTCTCCTCACAAGTGAGCTTCTTGCGTTCCATTTTGTGTATTCGAGAATCACGTGATTTGCAGCTCCTGTCTCCCTTTTGTTTAATGGTGGGAGAAGTACAAACTGAGCGCACTGTCTATGTAAAGATTTTTCTTGCGTTTAAAGTGTAAAGTTTTCCATTGCGGCTACAGTATAGTACAGTAAGTCGCCATTACGGTAGTTGTTTCAAGTGTTTGCCCGCCTCGGTAGTGTAGATGGTAACATGTCTGCCTCACGTTCAAGAGGTCCAGAGTTTGAATCTCGGTCAGGTTGAGTTACCTGGATAAGGTTTTTTCCGGGGTTTTCCCTTATCCTTACAGACGAATGTCGGATAACTCTAAGCTCTATGGACCCTGGACACATTTGAGCATCATTTCACCCAGTTCATTCACCGTCCGACATGACAACGTTGGAGGACGTAAAATTACAACAACAAAAAATTGTCTCAAGTGTTTATGAGAACTCCTAGTGACTTACCAGGAAAAGCACGAATCAGTTGGAGAATTTAATGTTGTGCTGGCATGTGGTAATGGTAGCTTAATGGTTAAGAACAGCCGGACGGATACCGGAAGATCCGTGCTTCAAATCCCGGCTATGACATTGAACATTTCAATCTGATTACCTTTTCTTACTTAGACCTACATACAGTTAGTGTGAGAGAAAAATTAATTTCCATTAATTACATTTTTGTTGCCTTATTTTCATCGTTTCATTATTTCATTTATGTTGAATGATGTGGTTTTATAAAAGGCCTATTGTCAACAGTGAAGCTACGGAAGGCAAAGGAATATTACAATCCGATGAATATCATGACCATGAGAAAGGTAAAACATCAGCTATAGATAATGAGCCGGCCGGCCCAGGCCACGCACTTCTTACCTAAACACTTCCTAATCAGCCTAAACTAAAGTGAGGAATTTTGGCCCTACAAACCCTAAAGTTAAGAAGTCCAGGTTAGGGTACACGGCATACAAAGAACTGACTCAATGTTGTCCCCAATAAACAATTCATATGCTTTAATTCATTACCACAATCCTTGATTATAACAATATAACATATTCATTATAACAATAAGTGTTCCCTTTAAAATAGCACAAGGAAACAAAGAACATTACATTTAGGCAAAATTACTCTAACACAAAGAATTTTCCTGAAAGAACAATAATAAAGTATGAGGGTAACAAGGGTCCCGGAAAACATTTAAATTAACGGTGATGCCAGCCAGTAATGGCACAGTAAGAATTTACCAAAGTAAAGTAACAGAGTAGAAAAATATACGGATAAGACCTCAAAATCTTTGAATACATATATAACTTTAGGGTAAGCCGATAGTTAAGATCCGCCACCCCCCCCCCATTTAACGGTTTAGAAAAGCCAAGCTAGCTAGCAGTCGCCTTTTTTTAAAACCCAGAAGCATAGAAAGGGTTAAACAATAAAGCTGCTGGACCCGAGCCTGAAGGAAATAGTCCATTAAAACGAGTCAAAGCTCACCAAAAGCGAGCATGAAAACTCAAAGAAATTTTACCAGAAACCCAAAACTTGGAGCACTTATCCCTGACTTAATCGCGTCGAGCACCAAGCACCAACATCCTTCCCGACTGAAGCAGAAACGCTAGGAAGACTTTTGGAAAAACCTGCAGCGCTAAAAGAGAGAAGCGGCGGGAGTCCGAAGCAATCCCACGAGACAACAGCACCACGAATCGGGAAGACAAAAAAAATGATTGCCGGAAAACAATGGCACAATATATAATCTATAATGTATCTATAAATATTTAGGATGATCTCAAAATAGTGTATGTTGCGTGGTTTAAAATGAATTTATTTTGTTTTCAACTCGGCCTTCAGCCCAGTTTCGGAATAACATCTACTCAAAAAATAAAAACTTCCTGTTAACCCATATATCTTAAATAACAATTTAGAAAACATAGGTTTGTGTGAGCAGCAAAACTCCAAAATGAAATTACATTTTTGTAGCAAGATTTTGTCTCTCTCTTACCCTTTACGAATTACACAAAAGTAATCCAAAACTAAAAGATCCTACAAGCTATTTACATAAAATGTAGGACATACACTTTATAATTTTTACAAATATCTTAAACATGTCTGTGAAATTTTAATCAAAATCTTTAGAACAAATTTTCAAAATAACAAAAGGGTTTCGAATGGGGCAATTTTCTTAAAAATCGTCATGTCACATCCTTAATATTTAACCAATTTTTTATTTTGAGTGAATTTCTTTATAAACAGACCCAATTTTGACTCACGCGTCGCATCTTTTTTTCTTAAGAAGGTACTATATTCAATCAAGAAAGCCTCAGAACGTGCTATTTTTAAGAATATTTTTAACGCAATCATTTCTTTTCTTAATATAAATAAGTAGTTCAGAAAGCAAACAGAACAGCATTACAGATCTGCATCATTTAAGCGCTACGCTATGCAACATTAACAAATACATGTTACTTACATATAAGGTAGGTAAGATTAAATACTACTGTAGCAGACCTCATATATTTAATGAGAGCACGGTTTATCGTCAAAGTTATTTTTGTGTTAATCCATGTGTAACTCCAGTGGTAATATTCAAGCTGTTTGCGTAAACCGGTTTATAGCGTCCTTCTAAGTTGTTGAACAGCAAGTTTGATGGTGTTTATATTTACAGCAATTTACTGTAACAATATTCACGTCAGCACATAATAGCACGCTTTTAATTGCTAGAGCCAAAATATACATTGTATATATTTGTTGGAAAGCTGAAAAGGGAGATTAAATCGAATTGCGGCAGTGTTTCGGCATTTGTCGCATAAAATTGTATTCACTTTTAAATTAGTGTTATAAATTAAAATAGGAGCACTGTAAACAAATGGTTTTAAATAAATTTGCTTAAATTATCCTAAATATCTTGTCTGTTTTAATGAAAGTAATCGCAAAGCTTCTAAAAATCGTGTACATAGTTATGATTGAAGACGCTGTCACAACTGAAACAAAAAACAAAATCCAAAATCTGTCCCAAGTGCAGGAAGTGAAGGGAAGTTCTCTCTCACTGACCTACACCTCCCTATTGTTGCCCGTTCTCTCATTGACCCAGTAGCATCTTCTGATGACTTGACATTATCTGCATCGGCTTTCCCCGACCTCTTTGGAAGAGGGAACATCCCGATGGGTATTGTTCCCCTGCTTCTATGCGACACAGGGAGTACATCTCCACCCCTTTGAACTTTCACCAGTTTCATCCTGAAAATTAAACAAGTATCAGATCTCTCCATTTTGTTTCTGAAAGTTATTCAGAAATAAACATGACCAAAACAATCACGTGCACAGAATATTGAAGCTGATATAATGTTGATCACTGTCTGAAACTTTGCAACCTTCATGGTGTTGAAACAGATCCATATTATTTCAGTAATGTAAAATATATTCAAAACTTTGAGATACCACATTGATAGAGTAGAACTTCGATTATGTTTTTGTCACTTTTAATCGAATATTTAGTATAAAGGAACGCAAAATGGGGTTAATCTAACTTTAACTTCAAGAGTATCAAAGATTTTAGTGCCTTGCTGTTGATAACGTAATATGATAAGGTCAAATGTACTCTATTAATCAGTGATTTCTTTGTCCCACCCTGCATTCGCACAACAAGAAATCAGACAGAATTCAGCAGAATTTTACCAAATGCAAATGAGTAAATTATGCCACCTAAAACCACACCCTCGCGCAGAACACATTAAGGAATAATTTTGCTTTTTCTACGTGTATTTACAATAAATGGAAGAAGCAATGTATTCCAACCAGTTTCGTTATCAGGATTTTCCAAAAAAAAAAAAATGTTTTTCTGCCTGTGTGCCTGACTTTGAACAGCATAATTTAAAAACGAAAGATTAGTTAAATAGTTTAGCGCTTTCCAAGTGGTACGACATGATTTTCAAACACCTCCCTTATCCCAAATTATCCTTTAGATTAAAAAACGTTTTGATAAAGTTGATTTTGTTTACATTACAATAGGTTTAACATAGTTTCATCACAAGTTAAAATTATATCTTAAATTCACTAGGTATAACATACGAATCATTCTGAATGACATCTACATATCTAGTAAATCTTATCAGGTACACAGAAATTTACTTTACAGCGACTACTTCATAACAAATAATATCTCAGAAACGATCAATGCTACAAAAATTTGACATAAATTGTGTGCTCTTAACGGGATCTAAATTTTGTTTAGTAAAATCAGGTTTGCCATTTATGCAAGTCATTCAGTATGGAGAACTTCTAAGAAAATACATATATATTTTGTTCTGAAATCATATTAGACACATGATATTTTAATCAAGAGTTTGATAAAACCAAAAATAGGTTAAAATGTCCGACATAAAAGCATTTTGGGGTAAGAGAAAATTCTTCAAGATCTTGTAGTCTCAATTTTGAAAGACGCTGAACTTAAATACTGCTGCTGACTTTTAGTTTTTAAGTTATGCTATAAATACACAATCTTTTTCTTAAAAAAATGCTTTTTCTTATTTCCGAAAGCCTCAAAATGGGTATTTCAGAAAAGATTTGGTATCCAAATTTAAGTGGAATGCAGTACTGTATATACTTGTTTTAGGCAATAGTGGAGAAAGTAAAAATGAATTTATTGTTTAATTTCATGTAAGAAAATATGTTGAAATCGTTTTCCTTTTAGTTTTTGTCTGTAAAAAAACTGCCCTAATTCCTTTAGTTGCATTCATTTCTGAACAAACTGTACACATTCCAAACAAAAATACTAAGAACTGGTTATATCATCAATAGAGAATAACACAGTTCATTG
The DNA here is from genome assembly GCA_030765055.1 of Mantis religiosa. Taxonomy (NCBI): domain Eukaryota; kingdom Metazoa; phylum Arthropoda; class Insecta; order Mantodea; family Mantidae; genus Mantis; species Mantis religiosa. The sequence continues at coordinate 134,323,306 of CM060955.1, read as the reverse complement.
ATTATGGATGAAAGGCTGCACTGCCCCGCATATTAGGCACAACTTGTCTAAAGCAGTAATCAAAAGCAAACCGGACATCAGACGTACACGATCTTTTAGAAGCAGGTGCAGTTCCACCCACGGAATCTAATTGTAGAATGTCAGAGAAGGTTTTGACTTTATTATTCATTCTCTTGCAATTTCGTGTTACTTTCACTTATACCCCGCAGAGTTCAACAGCAAAGAAAAGAAAGCCACGCGATCGGAATACTGAAAGAATGATAGCTGTGTTCCCGAGGGCTACGAGGGTCGCTGAGGAGAGTTGCAGTTCCTCCTATCTCTTGACCCAGAGCTTTTTCTGAAGGCGTACATTACATGTTCCTTATAAATTCTATTAAATATTCGTGAAAGTGGTTAACATAAATAACGCCGTGAGTTCTAATTTGTATACAAAAATCAAAACACCTGCTTAATTTATTGATATTTCACCAATAAAATGTAGTTTACACAAAATAAATTATTGTTATTGCAATTAAATAATATTTTCAAACAGACGTGTTGTTTACAAATAAAAGCAAATTTATTACCACATAATAACCGAAATGAGACCATTCCTAACCTCAAAAATAAGAGAAAATAGAAACGTTCGAAGAAATTTACTGACTTTCTCTGTCCACCTTTATACACATTCTTACAAAATCGAATCCTTCTACCTACTTATCTAATATTAAACTAGGTAAACATTTGCATAAATGGTTTCATTGCTTTGAAATTCCTGTTTCCATCTCACAAGAGAAAAATAATACTGGCTTAGTAATTGGAAACAAAAATGAATTACTTGATATTCAAAACAATAAAGAATTTTTCTAACGTATTTTATGTTACAAAGAATGTATTTCATACAAATTATGTTTTAGCTCCACATATTTGAGAAAGCTTTGGTATATCTTACAATTTGAAAATTATAAAAACCTCCACAATAAAGAGAACGTCAAGCATTCGAAGAAAATTTAAGTTTATATATTTTATTTTTCATGTAAATATATAAAACATAATGTTTCTTAATCGAACTTCTTAGAGCGATTTTTTGGGAAAATAAAAAATCACAAAAAAATCCATGCAAAGAATAGATTGGCATAAGGTGTTTGTTTTATCTTCGCGTTGCATTCCTTGAAAATACTGAACATAAGTAGCAAATTTTCTATTTATTTGATATTTTGTCTTATATTCATGCTGTTCATACACGCACGCGCACATGGACATTTCGCTAAAGTGCCTTTCTCGATTTAGGCATCTCAAAATATGTATTTTCAGGAAAATTATTTAGTCAGCAACAGATACAATCTCCCTCGGCCTGCCAATCCTTCTGTTATGTCACACACAGCTCTACATGATAGAGGTAGTTATTTATCCAATTGATACAGTGAGTTGAGTGACCTACATCAACCATGTCTCATCCAGAAAGTTAGCTTACCAGACCAGGATCATTGCCTATCGCTGGTCCTTACTTTCCCAATGTGACAAGTGGGAACCGGTTATGTAGTTAGTTTTTATTCATCCTTTTGATCATATTACATGATATAGGACACGTCAAGTACTTATAACTAAAAATTATACAATATACATATATACAACACAAGTTTGGAATGAAAATTCAACTGTATGTACAGTATAATAATAATGATGATGATGATGATGATGATGATGATGATAATGATAATAATAATATAATAATAGTTCACTTGTAGTTAACATATTCAAATAATTCACCTATACTATAAAACATTAACATCATTAACATTAACAAAATTAATTGTCAAAGTAATCATAATATTCTTTTATGCTATAAAAACAATGGAGTAAAAGAAGTTTTTTGAGACAAATTCTAAATCGATGCAGTGCAGGTATTTGCTTCAGATAATTGGGTAATTTATTATAAAGCTGGAGGCCAGTACATACAAAACTTTTTTCAAAAGAACTAGTGCTATGTGTGATTACATGAAGGTTATCTTTTCTTCTGGTATCATGAGAATGTATCTGTGAGTTTGTTGTGTACATACTGAGATTATTTTTTATGTAGCATACATATATGTTTCATACATACATATATGTAACATACATATAGGTTTCATATATGTAAATACAGGGAAGGGGCAATATATTTATATGTACTCAGAATTATGTTCGGATGCGATCGAATCAGAAACTCGGTATTCGCCAACAATTAAATCTACCTAAAGAACAACAAGGGGCAGATTTATTTCTACTCGGTTCTGAATTTTAACACGTCAGCACCTGACTAAAAGTTTGTGCATAATTAATGCCAAGTATTCTTTTCAGTAAAACATGTAGTTGATTGTAAACTTAAGAATCTAATAGCCCGCCTTGGTAGCGTAGATGGTAGCGTGTCTGCCTCAGTTCAAGAGATCCTGAGTTCGAATCTCGGTCAGGACGAAATATCTGGATAAGGTTTATCCGGGGTTTTCCCTTAATGTCTGGTAAATCTAAGCTCTGTGGACCCTGGGCTCATTTGACCATCATTTCAGCCATTTCATTCATCGCCCGATTTGACTTAAAGTCTGAAGCATTAAAATAAAACGTTCCTCCAGATGCCAAAAGGAATAACAATAATTGCAGCTGTTTTCAGCACTATTTTATTTATACATTCTATTAAACTGCTACTTTCGTGAGTCTCTCCCTCCCTCCCCCTCCCCCTCCCTCTCCCTTCTTCTCTCTCCCCCTCTCTCTCTTACTATCTCTTCCTCCGTGTATGTTGCAATATATTTATAATGTATTCCTTTTCAATGTTACGTTTTTCTTCTCTTATGTAATATGTTTCTGAAACTATGATTTGTCAAAATTGTATTGCTATGCTTTTAACGTATACCATGTTCAATGGTTCTATTTTTAAACCACATTTCCACGCTACATTAATGTAATATTAGTTATGGCTGGTTCTTAATATATTATTGTTAATTTGTTATTTTCAATGTTATGTACTAAAAGATAATGCAGTGTTATATGTATAAATAGAGTAAAACCTTCGTTACTTTTTATTTGGTTGGATTAATAACCTGTTAGGTCATATTGGATGATGAATGAATGAGCTTAGATTTACCCGACAGTCTTCTTTCAGACCCGGTACCTCTCGAATGTGATGCAGATACGCTATCCCCACACCACATAGATGGGTAAAGAATGATTGTTGTTATAGCTTACAGGCAACACACTTCCGGGTTAATGAATCCGTTTAAGAGGCCACACGTAGCATGCCACGCCGAGATTTGAAGAATTAAAACGATCACTTAATTTGAATCTGTGATAGCGCGGAAAGAATGAAGTTCAGAAGCTGCTGAAGCCATATCGGGAAAGTAGAAACCATATTTGGATATGGAATTGCCTCGCTTCTCCTAAACTAAGCGGCAATTATAAGCAGCACCTGTTGTGTCCGTATAAGGTTTTAGCCAGTTTTGCTAAGTAAAATTTAAAGAGCACGTCGTGCCCCTCGAAGTTTTCGGCTTCTGCTGGGATCATTCAGGCAGACAACGATCCTAGAGAGGTTTACGGAATGATAATAATCAGGAGTCGATGCGCGACCTTCCGGCAGTGCAGGTGTATTCTGAGAGAGGTCCTTTCTCTTCCCACCCACGGCAAACTGTAGGTTAAGTGGCCACTCGGTGAAATGCTTACCGTCGATATGACTTCATGCAAAGAGAATAAGTAAACCACACTTGCTACTTTTCAAACTTTTTTCTGTATAATACTTTGCCCATTCTTGTATGTAGCTGTAGCCTTGAGGGAGGAAAGTAAATCTCCATAAACTAAAACTAACAGCAACCTAAACTATTTGCTATTTTGATAGTTCTACCGGGTGTGTAAAAAGTGTGAAACAATGCCTGTAATACCGCTGTTGCAACAGCTGTAAGATATCAACATGCTTTCACATTACTATGATTACAAATAAAGTGCGTGAGGTTTATTTTAAATGGCTACATTCCTTTCTTCTGCACTGCTCAGTCCTCAAGTCTCAAAACGTACAAAGAGATACTCTTTCAAACAGCAATTTAAATTTATTAGGACCTTACTGCATGTGTACTGAGCAAAGGAAAACGCATCATTACCTTAAATCGACTAGGTTTTAATTAAACAAGACAGTAGGCTACTTCAGTATGTGGCTTTGGATTGAACAACTACAGACAAAAGCTAAACTAATAAGGAGAACAATGCTTACTTCATTGCAAAATCTTCCTGAAAGTAATTAATTAGTCATGGAACAACTTACAGAAAGGCAACAAATTGAAATACTAATGATGATGGGATATGGTGATAGGAGGAGGACCCAAGAACAAGTTTGTGTCTTGTTTAATGTAATGCATCTAGAACGAAGGATTACTCTCTTTCAATGGTAAGCAAAATTTTGAAATAATTCAATGAAGCTGGAAGTGTTAAAAATAAGGCAAAAATTGTTAAAAATTACAGTTCAAAAATGCATCTACCTGCTCATTACGAGACCTGAGGACCAAAAGAATGAAAAAATGTTGCCATTAAAACACTTACGCCCTTATCATTTAAGTTAATTGATGGAAATGTTCCATCAATTAACTTAAATAATAAAAGTTAAATGATGAAGCCTAGGACTCAAGTATTTACAATAGTAAGTTGCCACAAACGGTGTATCTCGAATGCGAGAGCCCCTGGTGGTCTACCAGTAAAATGTATACGAGAGCTGTTCAATAAATAATGATCATGTACCTTTACTCATCCTCATAATTTTGATGATTCTTCTCAAAATAGTCTTACCAAAATGCGATGCACTTGTCCCAGCGTTTCTGCTAGTCTTCAAAGGCATGCTGGAAACCATTTTTTGAGAGATCCTTCAAAATCGCCTCCGCAGCCTCCACCACTGCTTCTGATGATAGATAATGCTTCCCACGAAGGAGTTTCTTCAAGTCAGGGAGTAGAAAAAGGTCACACGGGGCTAAATCCGGACTATATGGAGGGTGAGGGATGCACTTCCCGTTGATTTTTGCAAGATAGTCAGCAACAACATTGGCAATATACAGCCGCGCATTATCGTGGTGTAGCATCCAGCCTGCTTCACGGAAATGTGGTCTTTTGCGACTGATATGGACTTGCAATGTTTTCAGGACATCCCTGTAGTATTGTCCAGTTACTGATGTGTGTGAAGGTACAACATGCTGAGAAACCATTCCATGAATATCAAAGAATGAGATGTCCATAACTTTCCCAGCAGAAGCAACCACTTTTGCCTTTTGGGGATTGGTGATGAGGGAGATTTGCACGCTGAGTTTTGCTGTTTGCTCTCAGGATCAAAATGATGTAGTCAAGTTTCATCAGCAGTGATTACGTTTGAAAGAGACTCCGGATCTTCCTGTAACATCAACTTTGCTGCATGTTACCTCCATTGCAGTGGTAGGCGATGCTGAACATGTCTGAATTTGCCTGATTCTCAAAGGCGGGAACCAGGAGTACCAACAATGAAACTACTACTGCGTGTTTGTTTCACATTAAGCAAAGAGAATCTAGTAAGATTGAATTTTAGTGCGAAAAATTATGACCGTAAAAATATTATGATAATTCTTTATTGAACGGCCCTCGTATATATGAGTCAGTTGGAGAATTTAATGTCATGACGGCAAATTGGCCATGGTAGTTCAATGGGTTAGAGCGACTGGACGGAAACCAGGAGATCCGTGGTTCAAATCCCACCCATGGCGTTGAATTTCTCATGTTGTCTCTATCAACTCACGCCCTATTCACAATATAGTAACATGAAAACATGTTGATATCTTACAGCTTTTCTAAAAAGAAAATATCACTTTACAAAACTATAATAACAAAATTACAAGCATTTTTACTCATCCCTATACTTTAAATGTATATTTACTCCAAGCTGTTCTCTATTGAAATACAACACACTCGATGACAGTGGGTTAACAAGGAATGCATTTACACGAAAGACTGTTGACAAAAATTGAGATCATTACTTTGAACTCAGAACAAGTCTTTTCTATCAGAAACCTGTTAACCAAGGATGAGAAAAAACATTTTAGTTATTTGCTTTTTACTTTTAGGTTTCTTCATTGGATCCTGAGCAAGAAATGATTTGAAGCAGAGGAAATAATTTTAATGTTAATGTTTGAAATAATATGAAATAGCTATGGCTATATTATCAAACACGTATCCCCAAGCTTTGATCGTCTATTAATAATATTCACTATTCTCACATCACTTTAAAACAGTCGCCATATGTATAGTATCAGGACTTGAACCACGGATCTTCCGGCTTCCGGATGTTCTAACCAACTGATAGCAACATGTCGATGCGGCATTAAATTTCCTGACCACTCGCACTATTTCCGGTAACCCCAAAGAGATCTCAAATTCATTTTTAAATGTATATCTTAAGTGTGTGCGTTTGCGCGCTCGCGTGCCTGTGTGTGTACTTGCATTCTAGCGTTTAAATGTTTTCTTGAAGCACCCCGCCTCGGTAACGTAAATGGTAGCGTGTCTGCCTCACGTTTAAGAGGTCTTAAGTTTGAATCTCCGTCAGGGCAAGTTAACTGTATAAGGTTTTTTCTGGAGTTCCCCTTATGCTTAAAGAGGAGTCTTGGGTAACTCTAAGCTCTATGGACCCTGGACACATTTGAGCATCATTTCACCCATTTCATTCACCGTCCGATATGACTTAACGTTGGAGGACGTGAAGTTACAAAAAAAATTCATTTCAGCAGTTATCCTGAGTTCCCAAAATCATGATCCATTATCTAACCAGTTCCCTTCTTTCAGATTATGTATTTTCATAATTTGAGCTGAGTTTGATTTTCTTAATATCTTCGATCTTCGATTTTTCCCGATCTTCCTACTTCTAGGACCATTTAAGGAAAATTATAGGCCATTTCTCTCCATTTATTCGTTTAGATTGCAATCGCTTCTTTTCCATCAACTATCTCAGTTCTTCATTCTTATTCTTTTCCAATCTTGATTTTCTAACTCCTTTCGAATTCCATCCATCTCGGCTGTCTGAATCTTGCGTGTCCATTTATCTAATGCTATCCATCCTTCAGCGCTACAAGCCGAAATGCTACTACTCCTGATTGTTCAATTCTATTTAACTGACGTTTTATTCCATCATATATAATGCATAATCAGAACACTAAAATAGTGGGTGAAAATCGTTCATGAAGAACAATCTCTAATCAGGCGGTTTGGTACCGTGAATAATTGAAAATGAAAGGAATTCGACATGGGCTTCGGAATTGCAAATGAAGTTTGGACACCTCAGGGATGATGAGACAGGGAAATAGACGAGGTATGTGAAGAAGGTTTAAGGCTGAACGCCTTTGTAGTATTGACAGGGAACAAACAATCGCGGAGTGCAGAAAAAGTGGTTTCGTTGGAAACCTGTTGGAGCTAAAATCTGAGTTGGGTGTGCAGCAACACATCAAAATGGGCACCAAAGGCATTAGACAGGAGCTCGCATTGCTTAGACTGGAGCATGGTGGTCGATAAAAATTCCTGATGAAAATGGTAGGACATTCTCTCCCATTTGCGAGGAGGAGGAAGAATAATGGGTGCAGGTGAATCCTGACAAACTAGGGCGCGGAAAAATGGAAGGGGAAATATATATTTCGTGGAGTGTTTATATTTTGGATGCTATATTTCAACTTTTTCTCCTCTAATGGTATTTTTCTTGTGACAATATTTCTTTTCTCTTTATTTCCTTCTATTTTTTGTCACATTTTAAATCTTGCTAACACTCTGTGTATTATAATGGTCTGTGGACTGTATCTATCATGGGGCGAATTTATCTTTAACCAGAGTCATTATCTCTGTACATTGGTAACAGGAGTGTGAGAATGTTTCTTATAAATCTCACAAAGCCCAAAAATGACTATCTGAGTGATCAGCGTTCTGGCTTTTCAATTCTCGTCTAGGATGAGCTATCTTTTTTAATTATGATCATTATCTACTGTTCGCAGAATCTGAAAGTATAAATGTGTGAGTGACTGTGTACTTGTACGATAGTAACAGTTACTAAAATCAGTTATTAAAACTATAATTACAGTTCAACCATTTATAACACCACAGTTGTTGCCCACCTCTGAAGCTTAGAGGTAGCATGCCTGCCTCATGTACAAGAGGTCAGGGTGAATTATCTGTATAAGTTTTTTCCGGGGTTTTCTTTATGAACGTCGGTTAACTCTTAAGCTAGGTGGTCTATTTCAGTGATCGCCCGATATGACTTAACGTTGTAGGAAGTTAATTAAACAAAAACTCATAGGTTTTTCTCAAGTCTATGATCCCGCTGTGATCATATTCCTCAGTATTCCAGTATCATATTCCTGTGATAGTATTCCTCAGTTGAATTTTGAATATTTCTGATTCATCAGATGAATACAAAGTAAGTAGAAAAAATATCACAACAACACAATCACTTGTTTCTCAAGTCAGAGCCCCCAGTATCACCATAGAGATTTAAAGAGGCTAGACAAATGAAACAAACATAATAATCACCAGTGACTGTAACAATCCACATAAGAGTTTTCTCTCTTTCCATTTAGAGTACCATTCAAGCATTTCTAATTTTCGTGTCGGTTAACAAACACCATAAAAAATAAGTAACACATATTTTGTGTATGCAACTGACCAACTCACCAGCTACACTAATAATTTGTTACTGAATTGAGAGGTGAAGCCAGATTACATTACAGGTTCTACTTCTTGAGGATTTGATAAGAAACTCGCTTCCAAGGAAGTGTGAAAGAGTTGACTTGCAAGGCCATAACTTAAACCAAAAAGTTATGGGCGAAATATATTTAGGGTTCAGGTGCAAGAAAATTTCTCGGAAACTGCAGAGAAGTTTGACCTCTTAACGAACTCAGAAATCCAGTTCGTGCATCAGCAGACCTGTGAACATCTTCATAACTTCTGCCTGCCCTTGTTCTTCTTAATAACATCCTGCTGTAAAATATGGGTGTAGGAGTGATCGCACTCATGACAGTAACTGTAAAATGCTTTGGTGTAGGCCTATGTTACACTTAGGATTTGATACTCTGCTATGTTTGCAATTTAATGACCATGTACTTACTACAATAACACAGTTAATGACTACACACCCATCTCTTGAGCTTGCTGGTATGCAGTTGAACCACTTGCACTGGTGAGATTTTTCATTAACATTATAGCCTCGCAAATCACCTCACTGAAACATTCTTGGCGCAGGTGGTATGCGGAGGTGAGTCGCAAAATGGATCCAGAGGCAATCACGAACGCCATCTGAATTCTCGACAGCCAGTCAGTAAAACGAATGTGGGCTATTTTCACGAAGAATGTTTGCGCGTAAAGCTAAACGGGCAAAATTGTTCCTCCATTGTTTCACTTATGTTTTATTGTGCAAATATTTTTGGTATGTACTGTTTAAATGTGTTTCTTTTAACAACATTTATCAGTTTTCAGAGCTGTGTTAATGTTTCAAGATTCTTATATAGATGTGTATCTTTATTTACTTATCTCTATTTACGACGATTGTTACCTGATTTCTTAGTGAAGAGTTGCAAGCAAATAATCAAGTTAGATGGCGCCGCGTTAACGTATAAGGATCGGATCGGGGAGATTCATTGACCGTCCCTCTGATCTTAAGTTTCTCGTGTTAGATAAATTCTGGGGCAATTTTTCAACTATTGTACCACGATTTCCTTTCCAGCATCTCCTTTTCATTATATTTTCTTCTCATCTTTGAAGTATATTTCTAGAATTCATCACCTAGGTGGTGTGGACAGATGGCGCATATGTTTACCAAGAAGACAGATTACTAGTAGTACAACCCGTAAACACTCAAGTGATGATGGTTGACGAAACGTTCATAGCCTTCTCTAGGCAGCTCCAGCACTGGAGACAAGCCTTCCAGTCTGAAACTACTGGTGGAATGAAACGTACGACAATGGTGTTAGCGGACTACACAAGCTAGTTCAGTCTTAGGAACTACCTCTTGTCGCTTGTAGCAGAACCAAGTCCACTCACATCACTGCCATTCATTTAACTGGAACTGCTCCGTTTCACTGCAACTCTTTTAACGTACGAAGGCATACCTGCTTACGTGAAAGATGGGGCAGTTGGACCACCTGGTACATTAATAATCTATATACAGAAGAAATACATCTTCACAATACACTAGGCCTGCCTCGGTAGTGTAGATGGTAGCATGTCTGCCTCACGTTCAAGAGGTCCCTAGTTCGAATCTCGGTCAGGGTGAGTTACCTGGATAAGGCTTTTTCCGGGGTTTCACCTTATCCTTACAGACGAATGTCGGATACCTCTAAGCTCCATGAAACATGGACCCTGGACACATTAGAGAATCATTTCACCCATTTCATTCACCGTCTGATATGACAACTTTGGAGGACGTAAAATTACAACAACAAAAAAACAATACATTAGCATTCACTCATCTCCATAATAATAATTTTTTACTCGGGTAAAACTTTTTCGAGGCATCAGGATAATATACCCATTTTGCATCGCAAGTGACCATTATCCTCACAAATTCATGGGATTACGGTTAAGGTGAGGATAGATATCTACCCTGCGTTCAGCCTCTTGAGGTGTCAGTTCATGAGGTACACATTTACAGCTGCTGTATGATTTTTCAAGTGTCTTAGTGTGGCCATGTGTGGCATCCTTTGATGCACCAAGTTCTTCTGAAAGTCTAGGGTACTTTTTTGTGGATTTTCTTGCAAAACTTGGCGATTATCCTCAATATTCCATATCGTTGTGCCACACGCTCACTAACGACACCATCTCCTTCGTTATCTCGATTTTGTGATTGCTTATTAACAACTGAAGACTAATACATGCTCGCAACATTAGCGAAGGCGTCCTCTAAATAGCATTTCCAAATCAAATAAACCCAATACATTTTCCAAAACAGCAAAATCAAAAAATCAGCATCAGTTACGAGGCAACCTAATACATTTACACACGAACCTTGTTATAAAATGCTTTGATTAATCAGCGTCTTTAAAAGGTCAGCGTCTTCGATATCTAAGAGTGGATCCTGTTATCTTCTCTAGATAGAGGCTAAAGAAGTAGAAAAATACTGTAGAAAGCTATTTAAATACACGCTGCTTAAAGGAAGTAATGAGACAAAATAAAGTTGTCTAAGAGAAATCCTATCCTTTTTTTTTCAATAATGAGCGCCATGTTGTAAATATTTCTTGCTGTTTGTAAGCCAAACCAGTCAGCAGCTTTCATCTCGACTAAATCGGCCGATTTCCTTTTCAAGTAATTAATTACTTGGTAGCAATTACGTGACTACGAGAAGCTATGTTTAACAAGCTATGGCATCGAGACAAAGCTAAACAGATTTGAGTGCATGCAGGTAAGTGACGTAACAGATATTAAAGCAATAACTCGGAATCAAAGAGTATCTAGCTGTTATGTGTGTAAGGCTCACGTTCAAGGCGTACCGAGTTCAAATCTCGGTCAGTGTGTATTGTCTGGATACGGGTTTTTCTAGGGTTTTTCCTTATTCTAAAAGATGAATGCCGGGCAATTCTAAGCTCTACAGATCCCTGGCTTATTTAAACATAATTTCACCCATTTCATTTATCGTCCAGTATGACGAAACGTTGGAGGACTCCCCATTCGGGGAGTCTGAAAAGATGTAATTCCCGTGCAATTTTTAGTGGGATACAACACATTCCCTTCTTTGAAGAGCCAATAAGTTTCTTACACCCAGTGACAGATCATTGTAAGAAACAATTACTGCAGACACATTTATCTGGAGCATACATTTGTTTCTATATATATTTTTCCATGTGCTCGCTTTCCGTATTTGTAATTACATGGTATATACAAATGAAGTGTTACAAATTTATAGTTTTTTCTATAAGTTTCCTCCAATGCCCTAATGGTGCCCTTAACTTCCACATGAAGTTTCATTACGTGAGGGTAAATTACACGTAAGGAGCTGCTCGGCTTTACTTATCGCATGGAACAGTTAGCGTGCACTTAATTACATAGCAGCTACGTTATAGAAAAAGAAAAAAGAATGTGAAATTGCTCCTGGAAAACTTTCCAGTTTGCTTTGCCGTCTCTCAAGCGAAGCCAACATGCCGAGAAAATTGCTCCGGGTTAGTTCTTCACCCTGCACGGGGCTTTCTTCCGTTGGAATTTCGTTTCTGACAGTTTTAGCGCTGTGTTGCTTTCATTTTGTTCACTTCCAATTAAATGATATACGAAGGCTCTAAGAGTTGTACTTATCGAGATAAGACCACTTGAGTTATCCCTAGCATATAATATTGTTAAAATATACTCCATCAGATTCAGTATATATACATCAGATCGCAGTTTATGTAATATAAAAGTTTAATTCTGTGCATGATCTGTGTAGCAATCTTTTGTTTTTTTTAAATTTATTACTTGGCTAATCAACAGAATTGCTATGCAAGCCATTGATAAATTACATAGGTAATATATACAATGCGATCCATATAAATCTGAACCACTTCAATAGGGCATAACTTTTGAACCAATAATAGGACACACGTGCAACTTTGGGAGAATATAATACACAATTGGGAGATTACATTACACTATTTATATCTCAGGGAACGTGTTAAGAGTGTCCTCCACCAGCTTCTATACATATTTGCACTCGTCTCACCATATTCTCTGAAGTTTTATGCGATTATCAAAGAGACTGGTTACAAGTTCTATGGTGTCATTGGATGTATGGCACGTTGCTTCATCTTGCTAAAAATAGCCTTCTCTTAATTCGATATCATATATGGCTCGCACTGTGCAAATTAACAATGAGGAATTACTGCCCTCTAGCGCACACACAATAGGTGATAAGAATATAATATTAACAAATAGATAACAATTAAGAACACAATATACTTTTTATGAGCACATTTGAATGAAGTAGAATAAAATGTAAAGTATACAACAGGGCAACTCACATAATAATCAAATTAAATAATATGGATAATTGCTGAAAACGTAGTTTAGATGTGTGAGGCTAGATTATACTCAGCGGTATATAACAAAAGCGGTATATGATAAAAATAAGAGAATATACAAGTTTGAATTAGTCAGAAAAGCCACTATCTTCTGAATCAGTGAGCAGGATATCTTGAGGCAGTTTCTCTTTTAATCTGGCCCTTTCTAAGTTTATATATAATATGAGTAAGGATGATACTGGAACAAAGTTTAAGATATGTTTAGTAACTACTTCTTTTTATAATATTCACGCAAATCGAGAAGTTGCCGACCAATGTATACAATGTGAGACGTATACAACGTGATCATACGTATTTCATTATTTACGGCGAGAAAATACTCTCTCCAACCACCATGCCTTCCTTCCTCGACGACCGGTCAAGCTGTGTGTGCATCCTCTCAAGAAAATATGTTATTCATACGCCAAAATCCCCTAAACTGGCCCTTTCGTCACATTTGTTTCAGTGTCCAGCTCTTAAGGAAGTGTCTAAGAAAGCCTATCTACAAAAGCCAACCATTTCGTTATCATAAGCTACAGCGCCTGATACTACAGATAATCTAACGAAGAATGTCCTTGAGAGTAGTTTGAAATACAGATGGACTGGAAGAATACCAAGTTCCTGATGGATTTGATCGTTTTAGCCATGGAGTCTTTGTAATAGTGTGGAGAAATCTGTTTTGTATAACCTGGAGTCAAGAATGTGAGCTTTGCTGGCTGCACCCCATACAGGAGCAGCGTAAGAAATTATGGGGTGTATAAGAGACTTTTAAATCAGTATTGAGTACTCCAGGCAAAACTATGATTTATTCTGTAGCAAAGGATACAGCTTTTTTATTCTAGAATTGGCTACTGTGGAAATATAAGATAAGTAGGAATTCCAGGTTAATTTTGTGTCTAGAATTACTCCTAAATATTTGGCTGATTTTTATGGAAGCTATCATGCTAGTTATCCCTGCAGTTCCAATGGGGGTGGATTATGGTAGGATCGTAAGGAGAATATTTTCGTTTCCGTTTTATTAGTGTTTAATACTACTCACCATTTTAACCATTCAGGTAGCATATTAAAGGATATTTGTAGCCTATTGCATGCAACACTTAAGTCTGTATGCGAATAAAAGTATCACTGTCATCGGCATACATAACTATGGATATGGTATTTGTATTTGGAAAGGCCTGCACGAATATATTTGGTAATAGTGGTACCAGAATTGATCATTGAGGAACTCCCGCTTTTTGAGTAGAAATCTCTCATGTGATCACTCTCTTAATCAGCTACCTGTAGCAAATTCACATATAACTAGAGATATAAAAAGTCATACTTCTATTCACATTACACATCTATGGTATAATTTTGCCTAATAATTATTTGAATTTAAGCAGTATACTATTTTCAAACCCTTAAACATTTAGCAAGGCCAAAAGAAATTCGCAAATATATTTTCATCTAATGACTAACTTAGTAAGGTATAATACTGCTTAACATATTTCTAAAAAATTAATTATATATTTAATTTAATATATTTGACATAAAATAGAGGAAGTTACGATGAGCTCCACATTTTTGTGCATAAATGACTATCTGCCTCTTATATTTATTCAAAATGAGGATTACCTCTGAGCCTATCCACAGAATATTTAGAACATCTATGAAATGTATTAATCAATAAGTATTTAAAGGTGGTATTTTAATCAAATCCTTATCCCCATATTTGAAAAAGAATTTAAAATATTGGAAAATTATATGCAAAGGAGTTTTAATCAAGAAAATTTCTTATAAGTCTTGAGCTGACGAACACATTGTGGAACGCCTGGTGTATGTGCAATATTATATTCATTGTGCTTTCCGTTGCACCACAGATGGTGGACCTAGATGTTACATGAAATGAAATAATAATTAGGAAAGCAAACCTGGAAAGGAAACCTTCTAGACCTAAATTTAGGGTACCTCTCCGTTTGTCACATGTGAAGACTGAGGAAAACCTTGAATTAACTTACCATAGCAACTATCTCAGTTCATGATCTTATTATTCAACATTTCTTACGTATTTGAAATCAGTATCGTCTACCTATCAGGAGACCACGATACCGGTTTTCCAAATTACGAGTGCACGATCGATTCTCATTAGCGACAAGTTATCCAGATAAGATTTATTTCTGAGCTCTTAGCCAACCTGAAGAAAAAAACCAGTATCAGTTGGGTTTTGACACCAAAGACACCGCGTTTACCTGCGCCATCATCAAATATCCCTTATGTTAATCGTATTTGGTCTTTCAGGGGTAAAAGCGAGAGAATACTTGCAGAAAGAATAAAACAAGTATTTAAAGTGTAGTATAGTTAAAATTCTTTTATGTCACGTACGCAGTAGATAGTCAAGGTAAGTGGATTCCACTCAAAAATTCGATAACAAGTTTTGTCTGGAAATAAATGACAAAATTTTATGCACAACAAATCCACAGAGCTTTAAAACACAAATAACTCCTTCTTGGCACATGGTATTTAAAACCCCCTTATACTTAAGCTTCATTTTATTTAATTCTTTATCATTCTTTGAATCTCTTGTTGATATCAAGCTGTTTGTCGCAATTGCATGGGAAGTTTATGCCAGTGACCCAACTGTCCCGTCTTTCGCGTGAGCACATATCCCTTCGTGCCTTAAGAGTTGCAAAACGAAAAAGGCCATTTCCAGTTAAATACAAGGCAGTTGCGTGAGCGGACTTGGTTCTGCTTCGAACAAGACGCAGTTCAAAGGATTGAACTAGATTTTATAGTCTGCTCACACAACTGCCTTGCGTTTAGTTCCGTTTCCTTCTGCGACTCTTTTAGCACACGAAAGGATATCTGCTTACGTGAAAGACGGGACAGTTGGTCTACCTGGTAGAATTTTAAGCCAGCATATGACATTCAAATTTTAAAATATATCATGTTTCCTTTGAATCTATAACTAAATGTATAATGTAGCTATTTCTACAAATAGAAGAATCTCGTTAAAAACGGATTAGAAATATAATCTTTCGTAAAACTAGTTTGTATACTCACTAATGAAGGATAGAATGTCATATGAATATAACTCATATATTTATATGCTTGCATATATAACTTCAAAGAAGTCAATGTAAGACTAAAAGATGATTCAGATTGGAGTAAATGCTTAATACAAATTCAAAAGTAGCACATTTTAACTTTCATCCCATTTTTAATACACTGTTAATTCTGAAAAATGTGTTTTATATTAGAGAATATGAATTATTTAAAGAAAAACATCAACAACGTGTAAGGAAGCTAAGACTCTAGTATGTGCAAATCAAATCAGACTGCCATAATTGCTCTTTAATTGCACCTTTAATAGCCTTAATTACTTCAACCAGTTTTTACTGCATTAGTGCCCAGCTACTCGATTGCTGCCAATACGTAACTACATATTTGTTTTCTTTATAACTTGATGATGCAGAGGTTTAGCAGCGAAAAGGAAGAGTAGCCGAACAATTCTTCCTTAGTGAGACCATAAAAGGCTGTGAAAGAAATGTTGTAGGTGTCAGTCAGTGCGTTCGATAGAAATCTAACCCGTGACCTTCCAAATTCCGGCCTGCTCACCCTAATGATTAACATAAGTAGGCTAAAATGAGCGGTCAGCCAAGTTTTTGTGCATGCCGCTTTCACTTGGTCGCATCCTGCTGTGGTCAGTGAATCCGCAACACTGCTGCCGCATTAGGGGCCGTGCTGAGAAATCAGACAGATGAATATTTATCAAAACGTGCGCATCTTGTCCAGTGTCCAGTAATTCTGGAATGCAGAAAAACGGGGCTATAAATTGTAGTCCTCTCTGTAGTTAGTGTGTCTTTAAGTTACTCCATTTTAAGCGATTGTTGGCTACATTCCGTAGCTGTACCTTCGTTAAGAAGAAAAATTCGAATATGTTACATTCACACTATTTTTCCATCCACTCTAGTCTTAAAATTGGTAAGGAAGGCCATCCACGAGAATCGATCCCATGACTTCTCGAATGCGGTTCACAGAGCTACATCTTGTGCCATATCATTTTTTGTAACATACGTCCTCCAACGTTAAGTCATATCGGACGATGAATGGAATGGGTGAAAGGATGCTCAAATGAGCCCGGGGTCCATGGAGCTTAGAGTTACCCTACATTCGTCTTTCAGGATAAGGGAAAACCTTATCCAGGTAACCCACTCTGACCGAGATTCCAACTCGGGACCTCTTGAACGTGAGGCAGTCATGCTACCACCACGCTACCAAGTCGGGCTGCCATCTCATTCGTTACACTATAGACTAAAGCGACAGTCAACTATTTTAATTGAAAAATACTATATGATTACTTTGAAATTCCGTCCTATTTGTACTACCAAGAGAATACGAAGTAAACAGCGACTATAAGTTGAACAAATTTAATAACGTCTCTCCCCAGGTCTAGTACATTTGATGTTGTTTCCATAACTCTTCTGCCGTCTTCTACAGCGATGAAGTATGGGATCTCTCTCTTAGCGTATTCTTGGGCGGGTACAAGAATAGAGACAGGTTAAGTTGGCTGATAAATGTAATCGAGAAGAAAAAATGAGCTATTTGAAGCGTGTTGCCAACTGTCTGAGGAGGTAAGATTAAGAAACTGTAAGTATCCGCTAATTTCTGAAGTATCAAGAGCTATTCGATTTAACATAATTGTTTTGTGAACAATTATAACTTGTCATGAGCTGCTGAAAGCTAAGGCCAGAATCCTCTTACAGTTACCGTCAAGTATACGCCAATGTATACGCGGTCTTCAAACGCTATAGACTACCAATGATAGTCACTTGCAGTAAACCATTTCTGTAAGACGCGAATTCTTGCCTATTTCATGACTACTCCACCAAAGTTCCTACTTATATGTTATCAATTCTTCAACTTTTATTCGAATTTGTGGCTTTCTAAATTCTAACAAGAGCTCTTTCTCCTTTGTATTTTCAGAACTTACCTACGTACATATTTGTTACTGTGTAACTAATGAGTACCCGGGTTTTAGATAGCGAAACCTCGAAATTTCTTATTGATTTATTTCGCGCCTAATAGACATTCTGACTTATCACTAATTGTCTTCTCTCACTAGGAAGGTTACTAAATTACTTCCTATCACTGACACAATTACAGCTTGTGCTCTTTACATTATACATTGATTTTAACACATGTAAATAATTTATTGCAATTAATTATCCATAGCCCTACCATTTCTTTATATATTATTAATCTTATCAAACAGTATTTGTGTCATCAAATTATTAAATATATCACAATTCATACCAATCACAAGAGCATCTCGGAAGTAGTTAATGTCAAAAAAGTTGGATTTCACATAAATTGCGTTATAAGTTATGTACATTTTTGTACTGCAAGACATTTTCTGTCTCATATAGCTTACCAATTACCAGGCTTATCAATTCCCAGGCTATTCCCATAAAAATCAGGATATGCATTTCATTTGTCATGCAAATATATTTAAGCAACTTCTGAAAGAGACCAAAATTGGAAAATCTTTCAAGAGTAATTTGATGTCTGGGATTTTCCTGAAAATATTGATGGCGATGTGAACTTTTGTGCCAAGATTAGTATTTATATGAGTTCTCATTTTGGGGATATGATATTTATAAACACATAAACACAAGAAACATCTGAAAATGCATTCTTTTTCCGTATGAATTTTTGGATGGCCTGCAGTGCCTTATCTATTTATTAGGCACGTGATTGGGAAAGTAAAAATGGAAAGCAGCTGAGCAGCAGTTCAAAGGGATTCGAACTGCTCACCTCGAAACTCAGCGGTTTTAGTTTGTGATGACATACAGAAGCAGTTAGGATACCACTCCCTTACAAGGGGCAACCATAAAAACTGCAGGAAAACTAACGGTCAGGAGACAGGTGCTGTAGATTTCACTCTTTCGTAATCTTAACCTGTAGTTAATTTGACCATAGAAAAGAATATTTGATGGCACTTACAGCGAGCAAAATGTAGTAGACATTTAAAGCTTCCAGTTCTATTGTTTAAATCAGGTCCCTGAAAGCCTTGAAAAGGACTTGTGCTGACCGATATTTGTAGCTAGTTGCTAATAAAGACGGAAGTACGTACGTTGCTAGTTATTAATCACCCAGTCCTTGCCGACATGACGATGTGGGATGATCGCAGAATGCTCAAGGTTGGAATATGTTTAAGCGACTACATTGTTTCGCAATTATTAACAGGTGTATTGGGTCTGAAATATAGGTTACATTCAACTCCACCTACGTGAGGCAAACAATAAGAGAAGGATGGTCGTTACAACTACAAGAGGATACGCCCGTCACGAAGATTTCATCCCAAAACATTCAGAAACAAAAACAAAACACGGATCAAATAAAAACAAAAGGTGCTGCAGTACTGAAGTTCCGGCTGGAATATAAAAGCGCTTTGCGTTGGTGATGATTGACAGTTTCGTTTTGTACCTCTTTAATGCAGAACAAATTGCCTACTGATACAGTTTTAATTACAGCCCGCCGCTATCCATTCTCTAGCTTTGCTGTTTTTGTTTGACCTGTTATAATGAACTTACCTTAAAGGAGGAAGTAAACGGCAAAGGATGTTTGCAAATAAATAGCCCTTCTTCCTTGGTCTAGTTAGCATTTTGGGGTTCGGTTCCCGGCTCGAAAAGGCGAATTGTTTTCATAATTAAAGTCATTAACTTTTCTGTATAGTATCTGAAAGTGTCATCTGTGTTTTATGGCAAAAAATGGAAATAACGAAGATTAAAACTTGCATTTGGATCTCTAGTCGAGTAGTCAGCGCTACATCACAAGTCCGTCTTTCGATTCTCGTATGGGGTAAGAAATGTAGCTTAACCGAAAACATAAACCCACAGTCTAGATTTGAATATATGAATGTATGTGATGATTATAGTATCAAACGGAAGTAGTTCATTAGCCTATAGTTTAGCGAATTATAAAACCATTAGTTATAAATCAAACGCCCCTAATATAACCAAAGAAGTTAAAGAAGGCTGTTCAATTATTTTTTTAAAAGTTTACCTACCATCAGCTTTTTTTGTGAATCCAAGGTCTTAGAAAAGCTTTGTGTTTGTAGAAATTCCTTATGGGCAATGAAGTTCAAACTCAAAAATTAATAGGCCAATAAACCGAGCGGGATGGCTCAGGCAGTTTCATCTATGTTCGGGAGGCCCGGGTTTGATTCCCATTGGCCGACCTACCTGACTCATAGGGTTTGCCGAGCCGCTAGGTGAATGCTGGGTAGGTTAATTGCATCCCCTGAATGTCCTGTCCCTCCATTTATCTCCATTATCATTTCACATCGTCTCTCATCTGGTGGTCTCTTTCAGGGTAGAAGTGTCGGCGGGAGTATCGGCGGTGCTTAGCAAGATGATATACTCTGAGTGAAGCACTTGATCTCGGAATCGACTGGTGGGACCATCTTCGAACCACGGTACGGGGGAATATCCGTTGTCCAGGTTTATCGGGGGAGGTTTCCATCCAAGTAAAATGTATTCCCTCTGCACTGTAGTGGCTCCTTGGACGGCCACCCTCTCTCTCATCTCATCCTTCCCCCCGGGGATCTCCCACTTAGGAGCATAAGGTACAACAGACCAAGACTCGTCGTAGTGCCGAATTCCCTCCGGAAAAAATAAAACAGGCCAATAAACGAGTGATCACTTTGGATTTTGTTTTTAAATATTAAATTTACACACACATTTCCTCTCTCACTCAAACTTCCAGAATCTAATTAGAATAAAAAATAGTCCTATCTAAATAAAAGTCCTGGATTAGGTAACAGTGCAGAATGCGATGTAGAGCCCTATTTGAAGTGGAAGGAGAACTCTGAATTTTCTCTGTTCGATAAGCGAACTTATTGTGGCAAACTTCCAGCTCGCTAGCCAAGCCTCGCGTTGTGCGATGGACTTCACGCTTTCTAATTGGATAATAATGAACGAGTTCTTCGTGCTGTGGGTGATATGCAACCAAGAGCTAACAAAAGCGTTTTAACTCATATTCTTATTTTTCAATTTTCTATTTGTTAAGTAAGTATGTATTTTGATATCAGCTACAATTTATTATAAATACTGCGGAATTGTCCTTTTTTATTATTGTGCTACTGATTGTATTTTATTGTTTCATTACGTAATTTTTGCATGTTTTACAGGCTTTAAGTATGAGAAGTACAGTATGACCAGGTATTCACAAAATATTTAAAGACCTTTGTGAGAAAGCACTGCAGTTGCTGCCATAAAATTTTTGTATGTATTTAAAGAATATATTTAGTTAAATTTTGTTTACGTTAAGATGTTATTACTTTTAATTTTAAAATCGTGTAATTTTTCACATGCTTAAAAATTCAGGCTTAGTCTCAGTAATTCCTTATCTACAAATATTCCCTGTTCCTTCATTTCTGCATTTTTGATGTTGTTCAAAATCCTACTGCCTTGACATTTTCAGAAAACTTCAAAGATTAAAAATGTAAAAATTATTGTTGCAGTAGTTAAAAAGTGTCGAATTATTCAGTTGAAATGAATTTTCTCGTGTGTTAAACTAATTAAAATGTAGAATTACCTAAACAGAATCTTTAACTTTGTATATTAAATTCAAATTAGAAGCTGAATCTGTTTCCGTGATTGTTGGTAGCATGTCTACATATATCACATTCAAGAGATCCTAAGTTCGAATTTTGATTAGGGCGAATTATCTCGGCCATGTGTTTTTGTTTTGGTTTTTTATGCCTTCCCTTACCCTGAGAAAACGAATGTCGGGTAACTTTAAGCTCTTTTGACTCAGTTCATCTGAGCATCATTTCAGTAATTTTATTCATTCAATTCTCGATATGTACGATCAGGTTAAAGGCATTAAAATATAAACTGTGGAGTCCAAAGTAGCATCTGATATTATTATGAATACCAAAAGGCAATCTTTAATAAAAAATTAGTATTCTAACATTGGTTTCATATAGCTGGTTAAAATAAGCTTTGTACTACATAATTTATGTTCTGAGCATTTGGTGAAAAGGTAAAAGATTTTTGTATTTTCATAAAAGCATTGCTTTAAAGGACGTATAATCGCTTGTGTATATCAAACTACAAAAGTAGAACTGTTTACAAGCTGGAAGTCCAGAGATTTATGAAGGTATATTTGTTTCTGTTAAAATGAGAAGCAAAAAATGATGAAGGCCAGGAGATAAGACATGACAAGCATGCCACTGGCAGAATATTGCTGAGGGGCAACATTTAATTTATGAGTTGACATCCTTTCCTGTAAACACCTCGTACGCGCAACATTCGTACTCGTCTAGTTAAGAAATGCAGCGGTTTCCCTGTACGCACGGCAATTTGTCCGTCGCATTATCGTTTGAGGCAGGACAGTAATGGATGATCCCTGCTTTACCTACAAAAAAACTTGCTCCATGAAAAAAAAAAGTCGGGTAAATAACCCGCAATCTTTACCGTGGTTACAGCTCATCTTGACCTACTTTCAAACGTTACTCTACAACTTTTTATGTACTAAACTTTACGTAAAATGTCAATAAATTGCAACTCAGGAACTACCCAGTTTGGAAGTACCTAGTTAATAAGGAAATATTTGCAAACGATCATTACAAGGATATGTAGTAATGTCGAGGTAACTTCTAGACAGATGTAATGAACCTTCTGCATTCATAACTGAAGAAATTGGCCTTATTTATCGCTTAATGGCCGAATGCCGCGCTCACATCCGGTAGGTCGTGGATTCGACCTCGATGAAACAACCTTCCTGACCCTGGGTCTCTAAGCGAATGCTGGAAAGGTTAGTTATATCCCCCAAAGTTTCAAACCGACATTTTACTTCCCTTCATCTTTAATTCCAGTTCATCTTGCTTAGCTGTTTCAACGTTCTAACTCCCGCGTTTCATGACAGGGACGTGCTCCGAATTGATGACGGTCTCCAAGCGGGGTCCTCCTACGGGTTGCGTAATGGTGCAGGGGAATAAGAAATCTCAAACTGTAAACTGTATGACCCTGATCTCTACTCCCTGTCTCCCAATTCTGGCCGTACTTTGTCTCTCATCTCCGAGGGAGGTACAAAAGACATTCCAAGTGCTAAGTTCCCTTCCAAATCATGTCATTTCTCTATCACATATTAGTGAATGTATTCCAAGAAAGTGACTTTTGGAACAATCGGTAGAGTAACATTGTGCCTTAAAAATGTTGTGACTTAGTCCAATTTGGGGGAGGGAGTGCAATTTTCCTTTTCAGTTCAGTAATATAATCTTGTTCAACTTTTCACTGTTTACTCTGTTTCAACGTCTTTGTGGCGTAGCGATGTATCTTTTTCTCTAAACTCCTGCAATAGCAGCACTCATAGCAATCGCCGCTGGGAGAAACAACACTTATTGTTGCACCAGATACGATTCGCTCACTAACTCCACTACTTCCTCACTAATTTACTCCTGAGACCACTCACTTATATAGCGCTGTTTAAGGTTTCTGGACATTCTTAAAGAGAGGAGGAGAAATCTTCCAGAAGATTTTATTATCAGGTGATAGATGAGTGAGAGCGCTGCTTATCTCTGTTTATTTCTCCAACTGCCCATTGCTTGAAAACATCTGAAACACTCATCTCTTCTGTTAATGGATACGTCCGTCGGCACGTTGCTGTTCATCTGGGCATGATATTGGTTTCTTCTCCAATATTTTTGAATATTTAGTGTCCATTAGGTACATACGGAACTGTGGCTGGGATACATACAATGAAGTGCTATATAGAAAGGGAAATGTTTCAATCAGTACTTTTAGAGAACCTTTCTGGAAACCTTTCTCAGTTATGAGAACTAAGGTAAATCTTGAAAAACGCTCAGATTCATCACAGTAGACTGTAGTCACCAGTATCAATTTCTTGGCACAAGTGTCCACAGCTGAGATAAGTGAAGTTGTTCCGCGGAAATGACTTAGCCACACCCCACACCACTATTATTACCTTTAGGTTTTTATTCTTTCCTGTTCATACAATAAAGTTTCCCTATTTGAATGCATTTGCTAAGGTCACTTTCGCTGGGAATAACTGCAACGATCCCTTTTCTTTTCCTCCTCCACTGAAAACGAGCCCAGCTCCGAAGAGCGACTACAACACTTGTTTGGCAGGAGTCAAACTTGTTTATAAGCTAAATAATATTGTATCCCATGAAATAAATTTTAAATTTAAGTTTTCTCATTATTTAGTGACTTCTTCACTCTAACCTGGAGAGAATCTACGAGGGCTATTCCAAAATGTAATCTACTTTCTGGATAGCCCTCGTATACTCCGAAGTTGATACCAATGTCATAAGCGTAACTGAGCAGCGAGTCAATTGTTAGATTTTCTATGAAGTTGAAATGTTTTAGGCATTTCTGTTAGGCTATAAGCAGATGTACAGAGGACTACTGAGCCTTACAAATGGCTTATGAATATGTTAGGATGTTATTGGTATGTGTTTACATAAACTATAAGAATTAAAATGGTATGAAATGTTTACCTAAAATTTTAGAAAACTTAAGTCACTTGGCGTTTTTATACGTCCTCCAACGTTAAGTCATATCGGACGATGAATGCAATGGACGAAATGATGCTCTAATGAGCCCAGTGTCCATGGAGCTTAGAGTTATCTGACATTCATCTTTTAGGATAAGGGAAACCCCTGAAAAAACCTTACCCAGGTAACACACCCTGATCGAGATTCGAACTCCGGACCTCTTGAACGTGAGGCTACCATCTACGCTAACGAGGCGGGCTAAATCATTTAGCGGAAGGTATATTAGAGCTGTAAATTAAAGCTCAAAACCAAATGAATGGAAAAGGTAAATGGCCTTTCACAGAGACCACAAAATGTAACATCACTTTCCAGTGACCACATTGCTGTAAGAGTAATTTTATTTTACATTAATTTGAATTTGTAAGATCTTGAAAATATATCTTTGCAAGAGGTTACTATTCATACTTTTGTTACTCTTGTAAAGAAATGTTTCTGTTTGAGAAGGTTTCCCATTTGTAGTTTTGTTCTTTAACCCAAATAACGATTATCTCTCAACTTTATGTAATTCAAAAACTATTACTGTAATCTTACCTTCCTCTGTGGTCTCTTGCCCTTTGATTTCTACATATCACGAAGAAAATTGGCACACTAAGACAGTATTTACAAAATAATTGTTGTGGGAAGAATAATGTTAGATATTTCTTGAATGTGATAATAAAACGTATGACCCATCCAATGCTTAAAAAGTATTTTTCTTCCTCTTCTATTTATATGTTACATAATGAACACGTAATGTGCGAATTATACTTGTTTTGGAAGATGAATGCTGAAAGTTTAAAGTTTCCTTAAAAGACTGGACATTTAGTATGCATAGGATGATTAGCGATGTATTTTGCGAAGCGATACGTAACGTCTATCTTCCAATATATAATGTGAAAAATTATTTAGGGCACGCACAAGAAGTTCCTTATAAGAAAACAAACATAGTCATTGACAGATAATTATAATATTTTCTTACACAATCCGTTATAATTTATAGTACGTCCTATCAAACTTTGGGTCAATGTTGCAAATTATATGTAATCTATTATTTCATACCTCGGGCGGAATTTGCAATTAAAGGTATTAGTCGTGATAAGGTCATCTTCGCCGGTCTCACTAAAAAAAACTTGTAGAATGACTGCCGTTACTTAAAGTGCATTACCATTAAACACTGAATTACACTGATTAGTACACTAATAATAAGGTTATTGGATCACAAAAACTGAATCCTCTTGCCTTTGTGGCGTTTTTAGTCAACACAACAAATGTCTTAAAGTTATAAGAAAAAGGTCATCATGCCTGTGGTAAAAGATAAAGATCAAACTATTTATCTTGTCAAGAACGCAGATAGAAGGAATGTTGTGATTTCAGCTTTTGGTAAGCGTTCACATAGCACATGTGCTCTTACGCAATGATGGCAAGAATAATGATAGAAATAAAGTATGAATATATAGTATTAATATTATTATTGGCATTATTGTTATTACTACTTCGTCATTTCATTTGATATACTAGGGCCAAATTAAGAGAAAAACTAATGGTCATCAGTGGCAACGATACGGACCTATAGACTTTCCCTTAGTCATATCCAAAAGGCGTAAGGAATTCTTTAAATAATAAACATTCCATGAAATTCTAAAAAGAATTCTATCAGTCATAGGGATATTGAGAAAATGTAACACTCATGATGGACTTGTAAAACAGGTACTATCTGTTTAAATTCATTAATAAGAAATGCAGAGGTAGAATTTTCAAGAATTTTGGAGGCTAGTCACTATACAATACAATAAATACCCTATAAATTAAGTACCCAGAATCTGCAAACTGTTTTGTAAAAATCTTCTTAATCTTCCTCAACACATCTCAACTGGCTAGACAGTATCAATGAAAATCATTATTTTTCACTGTAGGATATGTAACAAGCCCAGTGTGAATAAAGTAAGCGGTACATACTTAAAGGACAATTCATAAAGATTTGTTACATAAGGCTTCTGGTTTTCTAAGCTTTAAAATTTGTATTACAAGTGATTTAATGAAGAGGGAGAAATTCAGTAAAATAATGGCGTTAAACTAATATTTCAATATCCACTTACAATCGACGTATGCTCACACGTGTGGCATTTTTATATGAGAATCGTTCATTTCAAAGATAAAAGAATACTTTATAAGTTGAAAATGACACGAGCTGAAGCTGTGAAGAACCCAAAAGCCAACTGTGCAGAAATAACTAAGATAAATCAAAATAGGAGGATTCAGTAGCTATTCTCGCCTTCAAATTATATGAGAAGTTATTTAAACCTCCCAGCAATAATATTGGCAACCATGAGTTCCCTAGACTTGTAACTTTTTAATGCATCACCTTAACACAGTACATTTTTCATGTTTACCATGGGCATTTATTCTTCTCTGAACAGGTATTCTGACAGAATTCATGAACTTAGTCCAAACGTTGTAGCAGAGATAAGAAACTGGAGCAAAAATCTATTGATATTTTGGGATTAAACTCTGAAGAAAAGTGCCAATGAGTCATTAAACACAAATTCTGAAGTAAGGTTATGTGTTAACTGGAAAGCGGTCAAAACTTTGGGCTGAATGAAATAGGCAACCATTTGAAAAACAAAATGAAAACAAATTACTGAAATTAACAATAAATATTTCCTCCTATGCATTTCCCATGCAAAATTTACAATGACTATAACAGAAAATGAAGGTTATAGTTTTTATGTCACAAAATACGATGGATTAGATAACGAGGATCCCCTAACAATGATTTCCAAAGCAATTCTGAATAGGTATTAGTATAAGCCCCTCAGATAACAGGGGTAGATACGTTATTAGAAGTGAAACTTTCACTCCTGTAGGCAGGAGCTCCAGTTATATGAATTGTAAAATATAAAATCTCATAATTCTTGTTTTGACATTTAAATGAGTGTTTTCAAAAGCAGTTAAGTATTTTGTGCCTATAATGAATCCAAAAACTTAATTTAATCTCTGAATTAATAATTATAATATACTTAACAAAAACAAAATTGAAACGACTTGGGCAAACTTTTTTGTAATATTTCATTGGGTGTAGTACGTAACTGATCTCAAAACAAGTCTTTTGACAGTTATCTGGTTTTTGTTCTTACTCCGTAACACAGTCATTAACTTTTAAAATTCGGATTAGCTTTACAACTACTTCTCTACTAATGAAAAATTTAAAGATCTATAAATTATGCTGAAAATATGTTATTAAATGTATAAAGAGAGCATCTCTTCATTATTATATTTTTGAGGTGATGTCAGCATTTTTATTATGATAGAATCAATGTTATAGAATGGGTTAAAGGCACATTATAAACTTATTTTCATAAAACTGTTGTTTGTTGCATGAAGTGCTACAGCCACAACTCGTTGTTATAGTACTTTCATTTTACAGGTCTTTAGAAAATGAAACCGCTACGTACCACTTAGTTGCCGAGTTATGTAAAAATCAAGTGCATTTATAATGAGGTGTCTGGCAACAAACATAGTTATAGCCCTGTGCAACAAAATCATCACGTAGCGAGGTGAATGCAAACATTTATAACTGTAATAAGGTGGAATTCCATGGACGGCTGAAATTAGGTAAAGGACCCATAAAATATCATTTCCGTTCCGTTTTCTTAACTTGTTTTTCAACCTTGTCAGTAGCCCAATTCCTTTTACGTTGCTCTTAAACCAGTACTAAGACTGGCTTACAGAGTAAAATATTTGAATATGAGCATTCTCAAATGTAGAGACTGCAAAGTGCTACCTTATGTGTTAGAAACGGATGTAAATATACAGATTTCAATGAATATGTATAGATAGAGTTCAGTTATCATTTTAAACGCATAAAAATAAATATTTTTGTTAGACTTTTTCTCTAGAAATGTCTGTTGAGCAATTTGAAGAACGTCTAAGTAAAGTTGAAAGAACTTAACTGGAAAATTCTTTCAACACAATAAAGTTTACCAAGGTGCAAAGTATAAACTAATGGATATGAATATATAACATCAACAGAAACAAAAGTAATCGCTAGAAATGGATATAAAATTGTTTAAATTTTGAAAAATTAAATGTCTTACAAATGTTTTTAATTCTCGAGGTAAACCTTTAATCACGCTGAGTCACTTTCTGTAAAAGCATTTTAATCAAAGCGTTCTACTAAATTGTAGGAAATGATTTTACGGATGTATTTTTTAGACGTGGCGTATGACGCAATGTTGTGCAGTAGTTTATGGTCGAGTCCACTTGTTTATTTGGAAGAGAAAGGGTTGTCAGGTTAGTCATCTGTCATCTAACGTGCATCTAACCCACTAGCTTTATCAGTAATCTGCTGGTGAAAGCAGAGATCTTACCCCTAGCATTGATTTGCATGATGTCACTCGCGCACGTCCGAGCAAGGTCATACGCCACGTGTAAAAAATACATCTGTAGAATAGTTTCTCTGCCTTTTATTATGAATTCATCACTTGTGTTGAGTTTGATATTCTTTGCCAGGTTAATTGCATATATGGTTCATACATTTCTGTTTATATTTGTGTATTTCATATCTGATTTAGACTCAATTATAGTTCCATAGAATAAACTTGACTTTATGCATATAAATTTGTATTTCTATGGCACTCTTGTTCCGACACAAAGGACAATTAGAATCTGCTTGCACTCTTCAAAGATTAGGGGAGAACTCCTGTAGTCACTCCAAGTTGTGGGTAGGTCACTCTACGCCTTTGTAGTCGGTAAACTTCTGTTTGTAGTAGATGACTTTTCAGTATTTACCTAAAATTTACATTTTCTGCCATCTTCTATAATAGGTGGAGAAAGTATTGCAATTCAGTCAAAAATAGATTAGAGATTCCAACGAAAATGCATTATTTTAGTGAACCTTAATCCAAAAGACTCATTTCTTTAAAAGATCGTGAGGTGTATGTGCATGTATTTTTTCTAATTACTCTCAGGAATTAGTATCTTCTAACTCTTATTTGAGAAAATGTACGTATTAATTCCAATTTTATGCAGTGACTCTCATAATTATTTTGATTAAAATATCCTAAACGTAAGAAAACAAAAAGATAGGATGCATACCATATGCCTTTTCCATAAAATTTTGCAGCGGGATTTTTGTTGCGGAGCTGAATTTTTATCTCGCCTTATATTGGTGAAGCCACTTGAAGCCGTTTGAAGTTTTTGTCGAAAATATATTTTTAGAAATGTTTAAGTAGTTCTTATTACCCCGCTTGGAGTTTCTTCTCAGGCATTCAGTCTCCAATGGATGTCATAACTCTAAAGATTTCCCAGGATTGGATATTGGAAAATAAACTGAGATAATATAATTTAAAATCTTCTAATAACTATATTGATTTCCAAAATTGTTGCAGTTGTTTTAAAATAAACACAATATTAGCATTACACTTTTACATTAACTTTCCCGAATGATTTAACGTCTTTCACTTCTTTATCCAGACCTCTAACTTCCATCAGGTCCAAGCGTCTACTAATGTCATCCCGTCTAGGGACTATTTACTCTCAGTTGCCCTTAACTATTTCATTGCATTTAAAGTTTGCACTGCATACTATATATCCTCTTCCCTTTTTCAAACACCGTTTAAACATTCTCATTGATTTATCACACAAAAGTTCTTACACTTTTACAATTTTACATAATGTTCAATAAACAAATAATATAAAAAGTCTTAGAAAAATAATTATTATTTCTCCTGAGGCTTAAATTTATTACAAATAAATAGCTTTTAAGTGTCCTCATATCATTTTGTTTTCTTCTGTAAATGTGCATATGCAGCGAAACCTTATAATATTTAACAAAGCTGCATTCCATACAAATGTAAATAACTAAAGTGAAATGTTTTATCAATAATTATTTACGAAAGATTCGAGTGCCATGTTTAATTCTGTACATTTTAATGAGATGTTATGTATAAAAATGTTAAAACGCCCATTCTTTTATTTTCTCGTAAACCCATGACTTATTTCAGGCACAGACAAGCCCTGTTACTTTTGTGTAAACTACCAGGAAATTAATCATGATTCTGAAGAATTCTATGACATTGTAATGGAACAAGAGATATTTGTTTAATTCTTCATTTATTCCAGTGATTCTTATCAGTTCCGAGAAACACTGATAAAGTTACATAACAAGTACAATATTTATTTTTGAGTTTGAAGCAGACTCGCCCTGCTTCGAAAATCACTATTAATATTGAACACTTTCTAGTGAGGTTCCTGTTACAGGTTTATATTTCAATACGTAGGCGGAGAAAGTGACTTCACTTTATTTCTTGTAGTGGGTGGTCTAGGAGGAAGGTGCAATAATGTTCTATCTTGGACATGATTTGCCCCGGGTGTATCCAACTACCTATTTGCTCTTTCTGCCATCAGTCAGTAACCTCTACCCGGTTCGCAAATTAAGTCTTTAGAAGAATGGCCTGCAGAAATTCTGTAACACTAGGTGTGCACTAACTCAAAACCAGTCTACCAAAGAAATATTACAAAAATAATTATCTCCATTAAAATAATACAATAATTATTAATTACTACTCAGTAATTGTGTATTAATTAAAAATAAATTTAGAAACGTAAAACTACAGGGGATTAATAAACATCAAAATAACTATGTATACTTAAAGAAATCTTAAGTTCAAAGAGTAATAATTCCATTAGCTTCTTCTTCTTCACTTCATGGCATAGGCAATCAAGTGCCTGTTCCACCTTCGAAGTCCTCCAGCCATCGTTTCCTGGGTCTGCCCATCGATCTCCTACCTTTAGGATGATACTGTAATATTTGTTTTGTAAGCCTATTGTCTGGCATTCTTTCAACATGCTCCTTCCATTTTTGTTTGAGATCTTTTAACCTATTATTCATACTAAAAATGTCCAGCTCTTCTCTTATATTTTCATTTCTTAAGTCCCTCTTCGTGCATCCTTTCACACTTCTCAAGAATTTCATTTCTGAAGCCATTTACTCTGTTGCTTTTTAGTTAACGTCCAAATCTTACTTCCGTATGTCAGTATATGTACAACCATAACTTTGTAGAACTTTAATTTTGTTTCTTTGCATATTTTGTTTTAAATGTTCTATTTATTGTTCCACACACTCTTTGAAATTTGCATATTTTATTGTAGACATCATATTCCTTGTCATAACTAACATCAGTTCCCAAGTAGTTAAAATGACTTACCTGTTCAACGCAACGATTATTTATAACTATTTTTGTTCTAATTGGCTCTTTCCCAATGAATGCCATTACCTCTGATTTTATAAGAGAAAATACCATTAGCTGTCAAGTTAAATCTCTAATAGGACCACAGAACCTGCAGGTGTTTTACAGATAAAAAAATAGTATCTAAATAAATATATTTTGGATACTGATTGCAGCGGGAGAATAAAGTAGATGTAAATAGTCCCTTGGAAAATTACTGTTACTGAGGTGTGGAGTCTTGAGTTCGGTTTGCTAAAGCGCACAAGTGCGTTCTAAGCATATATCAACTATAAAAAACGTATACTAATAGATAGTTAAGTTAGTTTGTAATTAAAGTAAATCATGCTGCGCGCGCATATTGAAGCTGAAGGGGCGTATCCAGTTGTTAATCACAGCGGAACTGGCGAGTTCTGTTTAACATGCGCGCGTAAAGCCTTTACGAAGTGGTGAAAAGATAATATTGAATGTATTTAACAAGTTCAGTGAAAATTTTCCAGAACTTGCTATCGATGAAGTGATGAAGTTAACATTTGAGTTTACCGGTATCTCGGTTTCCAGCATTTATAGGGCACACAAGCAAAAAGCTACACTCGGTGAAGTTTCAACTCCCGGCAAGAAGAGACCGCGTGCCAGATCAGTGTGGGATGTTGTCTGTGATGGATTTGTGAGGTCAACAATCCGTCGAAAAGTTCATCAATTCCTCAAATTACAACGGAATAGCGTTACTGTGAAGGACAATGCCCACTACCACAGTGTGAGGTTAGAACTCATACCAAACAAGTGACAGCATAACTTGGCTACAGAGAAAAAATATAATTTTCCACGAGGATCATGTTAAGGCGGAATTACTGGCCATGGTCAAGTCTCGTGCTAAAGAGTACGAAAAATACGTAAGTAGCAGTTAATTTTCGTGGATATTAACTTAGCTCGAAAAATGTGACTTTAATGTTGAAAATTTATATTAATATTATACTTAAAGAACCGAATAAGCGGTTGACTTGAACAGACACATGTTTTTTGTGTTGAAAATTCATATTCATATTATGAATACATATTAATATTATACTTAACGAAGCGATAACAGTAGTGTCATTCCGAAGGCATGTGGATGCGGAGTGATACAGTACTTAATTCTCTCGTTGGACAAAGTATAAGTATATTTACGTACCTTTGCAGTACAGTAGGATAGGGAATTCAGGATCATAGAAATTTAGCTTACAGTTTGACAGCTCTACAAAGAAAAGTGCGTTACTAACAGATATGTCGAAGGCCTATATTAAGCAGATCAGTGGTCAGGACGTTTCTTCGAAGAATATTACCATCCTGCAGTGCTATGACTATTAAATTTTGTGTGCATTTTAACTCTTATACGTTTACTACGAACACCTTTGTTCCAAACTGCTATTATGCCAATGGCCTAGTAATTTACATGAGTATGTTAATTGTATGTTAGAAATAACTAACGCGACAAAGCGTACTATAATTACTGTGGACTTGCTGTCAACCCGCAGCCAGCATCGCTGCACGTCGCGAATCCGGCTGGTGAAGGATCGTTCACCCCTAACATCCCAATCACATATTTTGGTGATTGGTAAAACACCTTGGTTCCTTGCTCTACTCCTGTGTGATGGTTCTAACACCTTTGCCTTTCTAGTTAATTACAGGTTTTGCCTAAGAGCACTACGCTATAATCCATCCTTCTTATTTCTTTTTTCTTCGCTTGTCTCTTGTTTCCATATATATACAGTTTGCCTTAAAAGTCTTCTCTTTTTCTGTCCTAAGGCTTCTTCATAGTCATCACTTATTTTAGAGAACCCGTTAAAGCAAGCAGCTCCTTCACAATCAGTGACCTAGCCAATCCCTTATCTCCTCAGTTTTCATACTTTCTCTCCTTCACCCACATTTTAAAAAGTCCTTCATAATTTATTTATTCTGTCCATTTAGCAAGTTGTTCGTTTCATAAACTTCTAATTGTGTCCTCTCACTTGGTCAAAATTTAAAATCTACGTACTACACAGAGCCACAATTCACATGAAGCATATTTCACACAGAGAATTTCTTTTTCTTCTATTACAATGTATTCCTCCGCTGAATTTCCTAAATAAAATCTGATCCCTTTAATAAGTACTTCTATTCATCTCCAGTTACAAAATATATTATCTTAATTTTATTCCAGTAACCATATTTCTATTCTATCATTTACATTCATCTCGTACTCCACATAGTTGTCAGTGGTACGCAGAATTTCTTCCCCCACTACTGAAAGCAAGTATTAATTTTATTTCTTCTCTTTCCATTGCTATTTCTCTCTCAATTCTAAACTATTCTTTACAAAATTCTCGGGACATTGCTGAAGTCACTAGTAATAGAACTATTTATAAAGCTGTGTGAACTAACTTTTTTTTAAAACACATTACATAAAAACGTAAACAAAAGCCTTTGTGGGTCACGTTGATGAAATGTCGCAGGCTGCGACTGGAGCAAATTGCTTCTGCGGTTTTTTATGACACGCTCTAGCGTGAGTGGCATTTCTAATTGAAAATTTCTTCGTTTTCTTTCATGCATCTCTTGTGATTAGAACCGGATGATTTCCTTGCGTAAACAAGTAAATAAAAGCAACATAATTATTATTTGCTACTCTGCGAGTACAAAAACAGAATGTTGTGTATAATATTTAATTCAAATATCATTTAAGTCATTCAGGAAGTACTCAACTTGCACGAAGCACTCCATCCCAGCTATTATGTAAATTAGCATCAGGAAAGCGAAATTATGGAAGCAACCGGTGAAATAGGTTTTAAAATCTCAAAGATAAACTTTTTAAGTATATTACTGTTTGCCGATAATTTCGTTGTTAGCGAGTCTCCACTGCAAACTTGTACTGAAATTTGTGAACAGTATAACACGAAAATTATAAATAACCGAAGAGCATCAGTGAGCCATTTTAACTACTTGGGAAGTGGTGTTGGTTATGATAATGAATATGATGTGGACAATAAAATATGCAAATTTCAAAGAGTGTGTGGAACAATTAATAGGTCTTTCAGGAACAAAATACGTAAAGAAACAAAATTAAAGCTTTACAAATTATGGCTATACTTATACTAGCATTTGGAAGTGCGAATTGGACACTAATGGAGTAAAATACAGGCTTCAGAAATTAAATTCTTAATAAGTATGAAGGGAAGTACGAATAGAGACCTAATAACAAGGGAATGTATTAGAGAAGAGTAAGGAATTTTTAATATAAATGAAAGTTAATAAGATTTCAGACAAAACTGTAAACAACATGTTGAAAGAATGTCAGATAACAGACTTACTAAACAAATAATGCAATGTTATCATAAAGGAAGGAGATTGGAGGGCAGACCTAGAAAACAAGGCTGGAGGACTTTGAAGGCGGAACAGACGCTTGATTGCCTAAGCCATGAAGTGAAGAAGAAGAATAAGAAGAAGAAAGATAAATGTTATGCCTCTAGGCAGTGTAAATATTCTCCGGTTATTTGCAAATGTCTCAGGTGCTTTTGTACTTATTTCCTCATTGACGCTTCATTAATGATTCAAAAGTGGGTTAAACTAAGCTTATTCCAGTAAAGACTGTTTACTTTCTACATTTTCTTCTATTTTACGCTTATAAATCACATTAATATTGTTCACAATAATTTTGACAAACTGTAAACAAGTAAATAACAATTTAGGGTTTGCATCTCATTCCTTGAGGCACTCGTTTATGACACTGTCCCATACTTTTTATATTTCTAAACTTCTATAGGATATAACTATCTGATTTTTTTTCATCTCCAAAAGCAATCTTGCTATATTGCATAAATAATACTTACCTACGATTTGGTGATCATAATCTATTCCTTTAATAAAGTGCACATACATGTTAGAGCATTGAAGCAACCGTACAAACATTCTGCAAGTTTTAGAGCATGTTTGGCTCTGTAAATGTCCAACGTTCTTTGGTTTGATTTATTTACTTATTGTATACATTTCTCTTCGATCAATATATCTATTGTTATCGCCGTCTTTTTTTTTTTTTTTTTTTGTAGTTTGAAGTCCTGCTTTGTTTTCCCATTCCTCTTCTCGTTCTCTTGATCCTTGTTCCTCCAGGACGACGAGTCAATCTGATAAATCCGCTGCAAATTCGCAGCATCTCTAAGGCAGAGCACCTTCAATGACCACATTGAATAAGAAATAGTGGAATCCGCAAACATGTTTGAGTTTCCCTGTAAGGTAGAAACAGATAAAAGGGTTTTAAAACGCTTTAGCTTGTGAACTTACCGTAAAATTGGTTTCCTTATAACTCGACGGTTATGTAAAATGATTTCTATAAATCTATACTAAAATACATTTATACACATAATTTTAATTTGTCTTAATAAGGTATATATCATATACACCTGCACAGGCTATTAGAAAGCGTTTATTGATCTTATACCAAAATCTTACTTGCGGAATAACAATTACATTTACTAAGACAAATTCAGAACTGCAGTTTGGGAGGTATATGAATAAGTAAGCAGCTGTATTTGTTATAATTCTTCTCAATTCTTGGTAAGTGTAAAGCATCTAACAATGCCTATAGATTTACGTTATCGAAAGCGAAGTATGTTTGATAATACTCTTCTCAAAACGATCTGAATGTAGTTATAACGCCTCAAATTTGCTTCATGTAATACATAATCAAATCTTTTAACAAATAAGTTTGCCGTCTCCAAACACGACGATGTTAAGCACATTTGTTCTATGTTCTGTACTATGATGATTGTACTGTATTCAGTGATATGGTGGACTATGTTATTGTTCTTAACTACTGTGATGTAACCATGTCGAAAATTACGGTATTGCACAAGCACGCTTACCGCTACACACGCCTAGCAAGTTGGCCTCGCGGTAACGTATGAGGATCGACCTTTAGCGATTCCGGTTTCGATTCTCGTTAACCACTCAGATTTTCGTAGTATCATCTAGTCGGTAGGCAAATCTGAAGTGGTTTCTCCTATACCACGACTTCTTTCCTTCAGTTCCGTTTATTTCCTTTGCTACTCATGCATCACGTGTACTTAAGGTTTCTTGGTGTGCGGTATGCCGGATACTTGCTCCAAGAAAACAGAATGGAGCCTAGAGGTTTGCTTAGTTGGATGGTCCATTCATCGACCACTCTGGAGAGCTCCAGTAGTTGGACAGTTCTTTGAGCCAGGAGCCTTTCTGCCCTTTGGTCTGTAGCCTCCTCCTGTGGTTCATCTTTTTCTCCTGGAAGGTGATAACCGCAATAAGAGTTGCAGTACGCGAGGTTCCCCCCTTCGTTACATGGCTGAAATGCTTATACAGGTAATACATGTAATCTATAAATTACATACAACTTTAATTCTATCCGTTCATCCATTGCTATAACGACAGACCCATACCAGTTGAGAAAATCTGAAAGTGCCTTACATAATTTAAAAAAGACAACTAAAATCAGGTAATAAACGCTGTAAAATAACTTCCATGCGCATTTCATTGCACCAAAAAGGATATTTTAAAGTAGTAAGGAAGGGAAGGAGGTGGAGAAACCGAAGTGATCTTAATAAAAGCTTAGGTATGTGGCAATGTTGGTGGAAATGAACTATTAATTTTCATTTATTTTTGTTTTAATAACGTCCTCCAATATAAGTTATGTCAGACAATGAATGAAATGGGTGAAATGATGCTCAGATGGGCCCAGGTCTATAGAACTTAGAGTTACCTAACTTTCATCTTTAGGATAACTGAGCTAGATATGCTACTG
The DNA here is from genome assembly GCA_030765055.1 of Mantis religiosa. Taxonomy (NCBI): domain Eukaryota; kingdom Metazoa; phylum Arthropoda; class Insecta; order Mantodea; family Mantidae; genus Mantis; species Mantis religiosa. Next base: position 134,285,758 of record CM060955.1, on the reverse strand, counting down.
TCACGGTACAGAGGCCTGCTTCATTTGCTTTGTCAAGATGAAGGTTAATCCAAGAAAAGCTTAAGCTGTATACGAGGGCTGTTCAATAAAGAAAGATCATAATTTTTTACGGTAATAATTTTACGCACTAAAATTCAATCTTATTATATTCTGTTAGCTTAATGTAAAACAAACACGCCGTAGTAGTTTCATTGTTGGTACTCATGGTTCCCACCTGTGAGAACCAGGCAAGTTCAGACATGTTCAGTATCGCCTATCGCTGCAATGGAGGTAACATGCAGTTAAAGTTGATGTTAGAGGAAGATCCGGGGTTTCCTTCAAACGTAGTCACTGCTGATGAAACTTGACTACATCATTTTGATCCTGAGAGCAAACAGCAAAGCTTAGTGTGGAAATATCCTTCATCACCAACCCCCCAAAAAAGGAAAAGTGTTTGCTTCTGCTGGGAAAGTTGTGGTCATCTCATTCTGCGAAATTCATGGAATGGTTTATTAGCATGTTGTACCTGCACACATATCAATAACTGGACAATACTACAGGGACGTCCTGAAAACATTGCTAGTCCATATCAGGCACAAAAGACCTTATTTTAGTGAAACAGGCTGGATGCTGCACCACGATATTGCTTGGCCGCATATTGCCAATGCTGTTGCTGAATATCTTGCGAAAATCAACGTGAAGTGCATCCGTCACCCTCCCTATAGTCCGGATTTAGCTTCATGTGACTTTTTTCTATTCCCTAACTTGAAGAAACGCCTTCGTGTGAGGCATTATCCATCATCAGAAGCAGTGGTGAAGGCTGCGGAGGCAATTTTGAAGGATCTCTCAAAAATGGTTTCCGCATGTCTTTAAGACTGGCAGAAACGCTGGGACAAGTGTATTGCATTCAGGGGAGACTATTTTGAGAAGGGCCACCAAAATTATGAGGATGAGTAAAGGTACGTTGTCAAAAAAAAAAAAAAAAAAAAAAAAAAAAAAAAGATTGTGATCATTCTTTATTGAACAGCCCTCGTAATACACCAGAACCGAGATCAGCCCTCTGATTGGTGCGCTACCCTAGATAAGCTGTCGCTACAGCAGTGCAGCTTTTGGGATATGTTAAATTCCTGGTTCAGGGATAAAATCTGGGCCTCTTCGTGCAAATTTGATATCACTACAACATGAAAGAAATCACAGGCCCCCAGGCTAAAAACGGGATAAGTAGCAAAACGTATCAAATTGCATGCTAAGCTATAAACCGTAACACGATACTTGGGAAATGGTATTCGCGTCTAACGTTCTCTAAAAGAGTTCATCTTCTTTTTATGGAGAAATATTCCGTGTTCAACGGATCGACGACAAGTTGAATTTCTGGGTCACTGTTTGCAGCACGCGTGACTTGGTCAATGTTTATTTTTTATACCAGGAAGCTTTGCTTCCTAACAATCTACATGTTTCCAACTCAAATGTGTAACAGAATAAGTACCCATGTAACGAGCTGTTCTGCATTAGCTAGCATTAAGTTGTTTCGGTAATTTCCTGCAGAAAACAAGTGCAGCTAGCGTGATCTTCAGCACCCTCTCGTCCTAGAAAACAGGCTTGTTACAGCTAGTTGAAGCGGTTTGGATGTTAATCGCACAAATGTAAGGAATTTCCTGCTCAGGAATAAACCTGTAAACGTAAAGGTGAATAAATTATTTCATTCTAATCTCACAAATGGTACTTTTTTCTCTTAAAACCTAAGGAGTTTTTGGCTGCATTATTGTTTAATTTGGCCTTTAAATACGATTTAATTTTATGCAAAAATAAATCTTCCTTGTATCCTACTTTTCCCTGAAATTTCCGCTTTTGATTTACATTTCTCTTGCAGTGTTAACCTCCAGTTGGGTACCTAAAACAGCTAAAATATGATATTTAAATTTGCCAGTTTTGTGTAATGATTAGTCTTTTCAGGTAAACACGAGAGTATGACATACGTTTAAGTAACATTTAACGTTAAGGCGAAAAGGTACTTCATTTGGGGTTCCAATGAACTATTTTTTACTTTTATGTTTTATTATAATTTCATCCCTCTAAATTATGAATATATAGCTAAAACGTCCATTCGAGAAATGTTTTATACCTATATTAGTGGGTGTTAAGTTGTTGCCACGCCCCTTTTTGCAAACTTTCAAAAAATCTATCATAACTTCTGTAATACTGAGCAGATATTTCTGAACTAAGCCTTGTTTTGTAAGGGATCTTTCAAGCTTTCTGCTGATACCACTACAACTCAAATGATTCTGGCTTTTCTTTTGACTTTAACTGTGTTTTGAACAGTTATTTGTTCTGAATAATATTTTGTACTAGTTATTGGTGAACATATGATATGGGTAGGCTAAGAACATTTGGAAAGAGAAATTTTACAGGCAATTGTTTTACTAAAAACAGAACAATAAATGTGGAACATATAAATACAATAGGCAATAAAACCACATGTGATATTGAGGTTAGTAGGCCCAGTTCACACAATACATGTGTTAATCATGATAGTAGTCGTATACAGAAATTGATAAGCTGCGAGTCCTGGTTGAAGAGCTGGCCAAGAAGATACGAAAAATGAAGAGGAACTTGAAAATAACAAGCAAGGATACAGAGGGTTAAGACTATGCAGCAAGAATGTTCTGACTCATGTGAGAAGTGAGTAATCAATATATAAACTTTAAAGCTGTTTTTCTCAGCTTCACATTTTTTCAGATTCCGGTACACTTTTTTAAAAATCCATTCAACAGAAACATATGAATTTTTTGTATGTATTAAGCAGACTTACAAAAACAATAAGAAGGGATTTTTCTCTGAGATTCATAATACTTGTTTAAAAAATAAAATTACCTGAAATTTCAGCGACTTTTTTAAAAGACGCTAAACAATTATAACAAATTATCAGTACAACATTTTCAAATAATGATAGGTATTATCCAAGATAAAGGTATTAAGAACATGCCTGGAAATGTTCATGTCCGAGGGCTGTTCAATAAAGAATGATCATAATTTTTTCCAGTCATAATTTTTTGCACTAAAATTCAATCTTATTATATTCTGTTAGTTTAATGTGAAACAAACACGCTGTAGTAGTTTCATTGTTGGTACTCCTGGTTCTCGCCTGTGAGAACCAGGCAAGTTCAGACATGTTCAGTATCGCCTACCACTGCAATGGAGGTAACATGCAGTTAAAGTTGATGTTTGAGGAAGATCCGGAGTTTCTTTCAAACGTAATCACTGCTGATGAAACTAGGCTAAATCATTTTGATCCTGAGAGCAAACAGCAAAGCTCAGTGTGGACATATTCTTCATCACCAACCCCCAAAAAAGCAAAAGTGGTTGCTTCTGCTGGGAAAGTTATGGTCCTCTCATTCTTTGATATTCATGAAATGGTTTATCAGCATGTTGTACCTGCACACACATCAGTAACCGGACAATATTACAGGGATGTCCTGAAAACATTGAAAGTTCATATCAGGCACAAAAGACCATGTGAAGCAGGCTGGATGCTGCACCACGATAATGCGTAGCCGCATATTGCCAATGTTATTGCTGAATATCTTGCAAAAATCAACATGAATTGTATCACTCACCCTCCCTATAGTCCGGAGTTAGCCCCATGTGACTTTTTTCTATTTCCAAACTTGAAGAAACGCCTTCGTGGGAGGCATTATCCATCATCAGAAGCAGTGATGAAGGCTGCGGAGGCGATTTTGAAGGATCTCTCAAAAATTGTTTCCAGCATGTCTTTGAAGACTGGAAGAAACGCTGGGACGAGTGCATCGCATTCAGAGGATGCCATTTTGAGAAGGACCATCAAAATTATGACAATGAGTAAAGGTACGTTGTCAAAAAAGTTGTGATCATTCTTTATTGAACAGCCCTCGTATATATCAATAATTTCTTAGTAATTTGCACCCAAAAATCATGAAAATATCATTGCCGTGACAGGCAGTACCTTCTCACCTTAAATTTATATTTTGGTATCTTTTTAACAACATTGACCAATCTCTGGGTTCCGTACTCTTGTGCTCATTATTTTCTGAGTATTTTGACCAATTTAAAACAAATTTTGACTTCTTGGTGTTATATCAGTAACTGCCTCTATTTCAAAAATGACGGAAGAAACTAGCAAAACACCATAGTACTGCCTTGCCGAGTAGTAGTTGCCACCCACATCCTAACACAAGGAGGTCCTACCTGCCTTGGGGCACAACACAAATCAACTGACAGAAATGTGGGAGGGTCTCAAAAAGATAATAGCTGCTTGATAGTTCTTCTATCTTAGCTATAAATCTTTAAATCAGAACGTTCTAAAAGAATAAAACATGAATATCCCTTTTCAGCCTTGCCCTGTGAAGTGAATATTATTATTCCTATTATTTTCATCACGACTGTAGAATCCAAAAAGTATTCTGCGCTTTATTTTTTTATTGGTTGATACGTGTAAGCCTCTGTAACGTCTATGATTATATCGGAGTTTGACTTGAGAACCAACCTGTTGGCCGCAGGTTTCTTCACTTTGGTTTTTAATCAGTTCTAACCTGAAACACCCTCACGTTCTCTGCCACACTGATACTGATATACTCTATGAAAGGAAGGAAAATATTCTAATTAGGGTGGTTCGATACCAGTTTTCTCGATATTTGATTTGATACACGATATTTTCCAAAAACTTCCATGCTCGATAACATCATTTCCTACTTCCAGTTTCGACAAATGTCGGGTAACTCTAAGCTCTATGGACCCTGGACTCATTTGAGCATCATTTCACCCATTCCATTCATCGTCCGGTATGACTTAACGTCAGAGGACTTAAATTACAACAAAACAAAACAAAATCTTCCAGTTTCAACACAAAATTGAATGTTAAGAGACCTGTGTAATGTCAATAAAATTAAATATTGTTGCGAACCCGTATTTACGATCGCGCGGTTTGTTTGTTTACACAAAAGGAACTGAGAGGCTGGCAGTGTGAAAACTAAGAGCCGGCAGACAAAGATAACATGCAGATAAAGGTCTGCCGAAACAAACAAACTCAGATAAATGGAAATTTCTAGTTACTTCTGGACTGATAGAGGTTATTCGGTTTCTGGTTTATTTTCGAATAATCTAGAAATTATCTGCGAGGTATTTAACAGATTGTGACACGCCAGTCGAGAGGTTGTTGTAAAGACATGTAACAAGAGTGAGTAAGCAGAGAACAGCTGAGTGTGTTGTTGCAACGAAAGCTGTTTGTTATTGTCACCGACCTTGGAAGATTGTGTTGTGATATGTGATGTAATTTTGCAGCTACGGAACGTATTTCTTCGCAAATAATGAACCTTTAGAATTTCGGCAAATTGGACTTTTAATTCTACGAAACCACAAAGTCACAATATGTTCACATATTTATTGAGACAAAAATTAAAACCATCAATGTTTTTATATTTTAACTCTATATTATATATTTAAAAGCAGAAAAGCCCACTTTTATTAGTTTTTGTCCAAAAATTAGGTACTAGCATTTTCACTTCTTCGGGGTAAAGTTTTTTTTTCTGTTCATATAATTCTGCTATGCTAAATAGTCTTTCAGAGTAAACTGTTGCAGGTGCAATACAAAAATATTGAGTGGCTAATTTATTTAGTTCTGGAAATTTTAATTTTTTTATATTATTCTGTTGTCCTATAAAGAAGAGATGACAAATCGTTGAAGGATGTGGCGTTTTTCGAGCTTAATCTCTTTCCATCTTAATCGAGCCACACATTCAGGAGCCAAATTTGTGGCGTTATTCCTCCACTCGCAGCAGATAGGAAGCACGCCGACTGTTTGGAAGATCCAGGTCGAGATTTGATTAAATAAGAGTCATGAGATCTTTTCAGGTGTAGATTTTTGGTGACAGAAATAACATTTTATATGACTCCGATTTCGTAATATATTATTTAATCGTATAATCTGAATTACAATTCACTCGTTTCTATTACGAATACCGAATAACTCTTTTTGAAGGTTATTAACTTTCCTTTACAATTATATTCACCGCAACATTTTCCTCTCGTCATGAAACAAGACTGAAGAACATATCTATCTCAAGATTATTGATTTTCCGTAAATATCGTTACTCATCTATTAATTTTGTGATTGGCCGATGTACTGCTACGTCACCGCATTACGTAATACAATTATTACTACGGCCAATCACAAAATTACACATATATTTGTTTTTAATATTGTCATTTCATGGCCTACTAAGTCATATCAGAAAACAATATTCATATAAGAAGTTCTCACTAAAACATATCGTTACAAGTATGCAGTGATTTCTTCTTGGAAACCGAGAGGGATGGCTCAGGTGGTTTCGTCTGTGGCGTGCATTCGGGAGGCTCGGGTTCGATTCCCGTGGCCGACCTACCTGACCCTTGGGTTTTTTCGGATTTTTCCCTGGTGGCTAGGCGAATGCTTGGTAGATTAATTAATTCCCCGAATGTCCTGTTCCTCCATTTCAGCTCCATTATCATTTCATATCATCTGTCATCTGGTGGTTTCTTGCAGGGCAGAAATGTCGACGGGAGTCTCGGTGGTGCATGGCGGGATGATATGCTCTGAGTAAAACGCTTTGACCTCCGGCGGGACGGACTTCGGCCTCCGAGTTGACATTGTGGCCCGATTCAGAAACGCGGCAGGCCGGTTGTGCAAAACTGCCTGGAGTAATCTGCTCTGGGGAGGCGGCCTCCGGTCTCCGAACCGGCCTCGTGACTGTTTCGGGGCCACGGCAGGTGGGATGACGATTGTCCTAAACCCACTGCTGGAGAGTTTCTATCTGGTGAAGCGTAGGAACCTCCACCTCTGTACTGTGGTGGCTCCTTGGGGTCGGCTGCCCTCTGTCTCCTCTCGCTTCATCCTCCCTCCCGGGGGTGCCTCACTTGGGACATAGGTACAAAAGACCAGTCTGGTCGAGGTGCCGAATCCCCTCCGAACAATCCAATCCAATGTTCTTGGGAACTGGTAAATGGCGCTGAATCTGACACACGATTATTTTCCTTCATAATGTACAGGTGCGACATTCCTGACAATTTCTTGGGCTTTGCAATGTTCTACTTGCGACAATAGTATTTTGTGACTGTAAAATAAAATAAAAATTACAGAATTACCACCAAAGTATCTAAAAGATACCGACCTAATTTTTTGCAGTATCGTTCGATTCGATACTACGCAAGTATCGTGAACATCGAGCTATCGCAAGTATCGAGAAACCATCCCTAATTCCAATTTAATAAACCCTCCCCCGCTAAGGCCCAGAATCGAACCTTGGGACTCTAGGTTGAAACTAGAAAGCTAACCATTCGACCACAGAGGCATTGAACTCATCATTTTCTCTTTTTGGCATGGAATTATAATTTAAATGTGGGTTAATTTAAAAATATTTTTGAAATCAACTGTCAAAATATTAGTGCATTTCCTAAGTCCTCTGACTCAGGCCCTTTTAAGCTCCTAATAAATAAAACAAAAAATTCGTTTAGCGAAATGATACTTTCCATCAGCCACGTGACAAATGCTTCTGTTCGATAAAGTAGAATTCACGACTGTATCAGTAATCATGACGTAACCGTCACAGCGCAGGCCATTACACACCTCGGACTTTTAATACCTCTATTTAAACTTTAGACAGTTATATAAAAGAAACGAAAAGAAAGTAAGAATTAACGAAAAACAAGTAGCTGTGAGAGAAATAAAGCAACAAGTTTCAATTACTAGTTTTAATTTGTTGGCCAGTCACGACTCATTGGTCGCCATCCAGGCGATTACTCAGCCGAAACGGCCATCCGCTGACACTTTAGAGGTGTATATTAGTAAGTAGCAGTACGCGAAAATCATAAAAATGGATTTTAAACAAAATTGTGTGCTTAGGATTCACTTATGTATTAATTATCTCCTGTATAAATTTAGATCCACTGAGTTATCTCTTCTGTAAAATAAAGGATGGACTCACTGCTTTAAACTTAAAAATGAGGAATGAATATTAATTGCATACTTTAAAACAGTGACGTGTTTATTATAATATATACAGTAATTTAAGAAAAAATTTAAAATGGTTATAAAGTTTTGTTTATTATGTATATGTACGCAGGCTACTTTGGAATTTTCCAGTTAGTTATCAAATTACATCTGACCTAAAAACGTGGCAAGAGGGGATACATTTTATATAACAGATGCTATTGAAATGGAGTTTATTAAATTATTCACATTCCCAAATACAGCTGAATATCACTATTTGTGATGATATAACTGTGATAATTATGGTTTAAAAATTTAAATTAAAATCTCGAATATAATTTAGAAAATGTAAAAGTATTAGTAGGAAAGACTGAAGTTATCCAAGTCCCTTTTCTCGTAGTCATCTCGAGTTTTCTTAGCAAAGAACTTCCATTGCACAAAAAAGTATAACACTATTGACTACTACAAAACCCCAGACAAATTAATCAGAATTTTAAAATTAGGGGCTCAAGGTATTTGCAAAATTCTTAAGGATACCTAAGACTGAAAATTTGAAATCCTGAACTAATAATGCTAGCTCCATAAGATTTATACCACAAATGTAACTTAGTGAAAATATGATACAGCCCAAATTTTGTCACTTTGACTTTGATAGTTTGGAAAATATGGTCAAATTTGTATATATTTTTGTTAAGTTACCTAAAAAGTACCTTGTGACAAAATAACTTAAATTTTCGACTAATATTTTTAACAAAAGGTTTCCACTACATCTATTTTTTTAATTTTCTCTAGGTTTCTCTGTGTCTCTAAAACATTTAGGCTGCAGAAACGTTTAAAGCTATAAGTATGGTTTTTTGCCCAAATTTTGAAATTTTTGTGTTTTGAAGTAAAGAAAGTTTGCTTAAAATTCATCTTACAATAAAACCCAGACAAGTTTCTGTCCACTGTACCTCTATGAACATGTGTAGCAAGTTTCATTGGTCTAACACTAAAACTGCGACACAAGGAGCACTTCATATGAGGAAAAATGCTAGAATTTTTTATAGCGAGAAAACAAGGATAAAGAATTAGAATTCATTTCTAACACTGGCATTCACATAACTTTCAAACGGTATTAGAGAATTTAAAAATGGCTTGCGGATGCTATCCAAGAATTCTTCGGATTCAGGAAGGCTTACACTATTTTATAAACTAAAAAGAGGAAACGGTTATTTTTTGTTTAAATGTTTATGAAATTTCAGGCAAACATTTTCTTAGGAATTAAATGGTTCCCAGTATTTCATGTCAACTTTGGCTCTAAACACCACACGTACCCTAGACAAGATTAGAAGATATCAAAATTGCAGGGAAGGAACCTAAAAGCTAACATCATAACTCCACTTCAACCCCAACAATAAGAGAGTTCGTTCTCTTCTTTGTCAGCTCAGACAGCTACACCACTGCAAATCAGAATGGACAACAAACATTATAGCATAACACAAGTGTATCAAGTTCATAAAATTCTCTATGAATAAGCTAATAAAGAAGAGATTTTTGTACGCAGGATTTCACAATATATGTAATATTAGCATATTTAGTTAATAAGCTAAATAAATACTAAACATTAAGATAAAAACAACATATTTTACAAACACTTGTTATCAGCAGCTCATACAAACCTGTTTCCTTCTTATTATTTCCTAACTCAGGTCTCCTTCGATTATTACAAAGTAAATATATTAGTTTAAAAAATAAAAAGGGTTCATATACCGCAACACTGATGTTAATGCCTTCTTTAAATTAAAAATATGGAGAGTTCCGTAGGAAGTTATAGAAGTATATGTCAGTCAGAGAGTTTTCTTTGACCATAAGGCGAAAATGGTATTTTAGATCCTATTTATCAGATACTTATGTGTTAAATGACATCAACGCTGACGTGTGTGTGTAGGTTTGAAGCTCTCAATCGAGTCAGAGACGGAGATATCGATGCTGGGTTAAGCGCGAAACTCTAAACGATAAAATTATAATGAAAAGTAACAAGCCTAAAAGAAAAAGGAACAGTCTGGCTTCATGCAAATTTGTTGAACAAAAGACTGCCCAGGCAGTCCAGATTAGGCAGGACAGCTTAGTAACAAAATAAAAAGAGGGGATGACATTCAAGATTTTAACACTTTACAGTTTTTAAATGAAGCTCTGAAATATTTATCAGATGGAGGTTACAATACTACTTACATTAAGTGTTCGATATTATTCGTGTTATTTGTATTGCCTTTCAATCGTCTCCGCTCTTCCATGCTCTGGTTACTTAATTCCTTTTATTCTGTTCTACAGAGTGACCACATCATTATTCATTCTGTCATTCCTGTCTTCGACTCCCTTTAAAATCACAGTCGTTTGGTGCTTCTTTTGGAGTTCCAATGTATTTCACTGCAATGGAATGCTATAATTGTATGCTATGAACCCTAATCCAGTTAGTTGTCCAGAGCTTCCTGCAAAAATGTTATATTTAATAGGCCATTTCTCAGTCACAGAAAGACCTTTCCTGTCTCTTTAAAGTTACTATCGCTTACCTACAGTAAGTAGAAAAATGTGTTGCATTTAGTCAAACATTCAGTATTGAGTCTTCCCCAAAAAGTAATTGTGTTCAAGCTCTCTGAATCTAAAACAACTGTATAAGATGTACTTTTATAAAATGATTGTTTCTCTTATTTCTGTCAGTCTATGCATATCTTTCTCTGTCTCTCTCTGTGTATGTGTGTATGCGTTCGTGTGTGTATGTATGTGTGTGTGTGTATGTGAACGGTATGACTCGAAAACGAGTCATTAAAATCTTGCTAATCAGTTTCCGCTCTTTTCAAAGATGCGACACAAAATTTTAACATGAAAAGATGATGAATTATTCTTTATGTGGAAATATTTCCATTACTTTTTTTTCTCAAAAATGGCTCTAACATTTTGACTGGTGACCATAATCTTATGTATTCACATGATGTTCTCATGATAAAAGATAGACGAAATCTTTTTCCCTCTCTTACATCACCGATAGCGGTGTTAGGGGACACAGATTACACTAGCCGGAAACTTGGGGCGACGAAGCACTGAGCCTGATAGCCGAACCAGGGTTGAGGGGGCCAGCCCAGCGCTTGGGATGAGAGCGAGAGAAGTGGATGATAGTATGAGGGTGAAATAAACGATAAGAAATATGAATGATAGAACTATTGGTGGAATGATGGCGGGGAAAACCGGGGGACCCGAAGGAAACCCACCCCATTGCCGTGTTGTCCACCCAAAATCTCACTTTGCGGTCGCCTGGGATCGAACTCGAGCCGCCTTGGTGAGAGTCAAGTCTAACCACTCGATCACGGAGTAGTCTTTTACTGAGTAAAAAATATAGATCTCGTTAAAGCATACAATTTATGTCAAATTATTGCACGGTGAAACATTACAGAGATATTCTTTATTGTTTATTTGAACGTTCGAACATCTATAGTCTTTGCTGTTAACAACTCTATATTCATTTTGCTCGTGGCCAAGTAGGAAGTATGTAATTTCAAAGCCCGCTATTTAAAAACGGCGGCTAGGACCTAGACAATCCTTAATCGAGCGGGATGGCTCTGTGGCCAACATTCGAGAGGTCCGGGTTCGATTCCCGTGGCCAATGGGTTTTTCGGGGGTTTCCCGGGTAGCCAGCAAATGCTGGGTATGTTGATTACATCCCGGAATTTCCTGTCCGTCCATTTTATCTCCATTATCATTTCACATCATCTCTCACCTGATGATCTCTTTCAGGCCAGAAGTGTTGGCGGGTGTCCTTGGGTCGGCCCCCTCTGTCTACACTTGCCCCATCTTTTCTCCCGTGTAATGCTCCACTTGGGGCTTAGATATAATAAACCACATTTTCGGTGCCGAGTTCCGTCCGAGTTCCCTAATTCTGGCCAAACCCTTTTATCCCTAAATGCAGCAAAATTCTTAAAAGTGTATTGAACATCTATTAACAAAAATAGATATAAGAAAGTTTTTGCAATAATTTCTAGAGGAAATCATGTGACTGTAGCCCATCATAATTTTATAACCACGCAAGAGATGCTCCTTTAAGAACATAAGTATCATCAATATTTTGCCTTGTTGCTGTAATTAAAAGCTCTCAAATGTTACTTAAATAAAAAGAAGCCTTAATTAATTCATGTTTATGACCTGAAATAAAGTTAACAAAAATTAAAAACATTATAGTCTCTTGTAGAAAGTTATCGCCTACGTAGTAGTAGGTCTTGGGTATATTAAGAGTGTACTCCAGCGAATTGCTGCTAGGACCAGCATAAATCTCACCACGATTCAAGTTAGTTACACCATTTCAAATTAAATTAATGGCCGGAACGAAGTTACAAACCCAAAGGAGGGAGAGAGAAAGGAAGAACCATGAAGAAATGGATGAACCAGTTTCTTTCACACGGCGGAACAGATGGGAGGCCTAATCCTTCACGACGATTATGATGGTGATGACGATGACGATGAAGAGGATAAACTATGAAACTAACAATGAAAATTCAACAAAATCGTCTTTATATTTACCTTGGTATATGAAAAGCAAATGCCACAAGAGACTTCTACATTTTGTACAGAAATTTAAAACCATAGAAATATTACTCGATGTCCATTAAGAAGAGCGACTAAAACTACCAGAAGGAACATTGCAGGCTACAGTTACAGGGCCGTGTACACACAGTTACAAGAAAGAAGCGCTTTCAGAACTAAATGCTAACACTGCAAACAAGCATATTAAGGCAAGTGTTAAGATGGGAAACCGAGTATCAGCAGAATTCCCCACATCAAAAGGACTAAGACAAGGTTGTGTCATGTCACTACACTGTTTAAAATATTTATAGAAGAGATGTTGAGAAAGTGGAATAAGTCATGTAGGACTAAACTTCAATGGCTGATTATTGCACAATTTACTATTTGCAGATGACCAGATTATAATAGGACAGGATAAATATGATGTAGAATATATGATTAGAAGATTAATAAATGTATTTGAAGTAGGCGGATTAAAAATAAATGCCATTAAAACTGAATATATGGTAATAGGAGGAAATTCGGAAGATAAGTGACATGGTAATTAAATGTGTCGAACAATTTAAGTACCTAGGATCTATAATAGATAAGAATGGCACCTGTGAAAAAAAACATATTATCAGTAGGGAAATTTGTGCAAGGAAGGCGATTGGAAGTTTGAAGAGTATTTTATGGAATAGGAATCTGACTAGAAAGACTAAACAACAAATTTTGAAAAAAATAATAGAAAGTATACTTACATATGCTTCCGAAATTTGGGTAATAAATGGAGGAATGTACAAAAGAATATTAGCGACAGAAATGGATGAACTTCGAAGAAGTATGACGATATCAAGTTTAAGGCATGTCAGAAACGCCTACATTAGACATGAAATGGACGTACTGGAAACTGTTATAAACAGAATGTCCAGTAGAGCTCTACCGTGGTATGGACATGTATAACGGATGCCGGAAGAACGGTGGCCCAAACAAGTCCTAAAGTGGGAAGTACCAGGCAGAAGAAAGCGGGAAAGAGCCAGAAGAACGTGACACGAGGAAATATATGGTCATATGAAGAAGAGAGGACTGGAGGAAGGACAATGGAACGACAGGAGTCTCTGGAAAACAGGAACAAAGGGTGAATTGCTGTGAAGTGGAAAACCTATAAATAAAAATATAGTGCCGTAAGCAATTAAATCTTGACTACAAAGAAAAAAGCTACTGATAATAAGACCTGAAGCTTTCCTGGCGACGAATACGCTCAGTTTCTTCTCGGTCAGCAAGCAAGGTGAAAGGACTATTGGAAATCGACATTTCGGGAGTGTGCATCTCTCCCATCATCAGAATATTTATTAAATGTTATAACCTCGATCACCAAAGCTAGGAAAGGGAAACCTGTAATACAGCAAGCGTGAGATAAACCTACCGCTACAGCCTGCGTCCCGTTTACCGGCAATCTATCCGGCAGAATCAGCAGAATTCTCGCCAAATACAACATCAGGGCCATCCACAAGCCACCTCCGAAGATTAAACATCTATTGAGACCAGTGAAAGACAAACTGGACTTCCAAGTTTCGGGACTGTACCGTATTCCCTGTGAATGTGGGACACCGTATAGAGGACAAACCGGAAGGACCATCGCTACTAGAATAATCGAACATGCACGGAGTATTCGTTTAATGCAACCTGAGAAGTCTGGGCTGGCAGAGCATTGTTTTGATAGCGACTATAGAGTCAATTTTTAGGAGACGGCCATCTTGGCAATATGCAACAGTTACTGGGAACGGAGAATTAAGGAGGCTTTGGTCACTTGTTCCAGCTTAATCGTGATGCTGGATTTCAGTTCAGCTCCTCTTGGAAACCGGTCTTAAAAATGGAAATCCGTCAATTTAAGAAGCAAAGGTCAATACAGCTTGATAATCAAGTTAAGTCGTTACGTTTCCTTGACCCAATTAATTTTCTATACTCACGCCATCTCCTAACCTGGCATTTAATTTACTGAAAGCAGTCTTTTGTTCAGTATTGCGAATTTTGATAGGGTTTTGTCTTTGTTTATATTTTTGTTATATCCAGTGTTTCATTTGTGGTTACAGCATTTAATAAATATCCTGATAATGGGAGAGATGCACACTCCCGAAATGTCTATTTCTAATCGTCTTTTCACCTGACTTGCTTCCCGAGAAGAAATTGAGCAAAAAAATACTCATTAACCACCAATGTCAAAGCAGCTCCAGAATATTCAAGAGTGTAACAATAAAGCTTATTTTAGAATACTGGTGCATGATCACTCAACACCCAATTCTCTCATACCAGGCTACCTCAATAGTACATTTGGTTTAACTATGGTCATTAGTTTGATCAAGTACGTGCATTCTATGGGAGCAAGCAAAGCACATGTGCAACATTTCAATAAATATAACGATAACGTAGAACATGTTACAGATAGTAACAATATATCCAAATTATTTTATTGGCCTTGTCTACTCTTTTCAAGATTATTGCCTACATTTTATAGATTCACGACAGCCCCCTGAGTTTTGAATTTTTAAAGTAGAAATTCAAGTTCTGGTAGAGAGTAGGACGCCGTGTGTTAAAATGTTATTCGTTCTGAAGTGTTCAGGCTTCGTGTTATGAAACAAAAGAAATATTTAATAACATGGGAAACAGTTTGTGGTTTCGATGCATTATTGAATGCATGCAACAATGAAGGGAAAGAATTGAACTCTGAGCATTTCTTAGGAAATTGCTACTCGTGTTATTTAATTTGCCGATGCTGCCTTCAATTTTAGATGCAACTCAGGTTCTGCGGTTTGAACCTCGGAGGTAACTATAAGTGGAGGGAAAATACCAAACCGCTATACTGAACAACGATAGCATTCTACAAAGCAGAGCTAGAAGTTAGGTACAGACGATGAAGGAGGACCCAGCACTTCTGCCAAGTGACAAGATGTGTTTCCTTAGCACAAATTTTCACTGCCCTGCCCAAGATTAGGATTAGGATTTCACTGCCGAGGGGATTCGGTACGTAGGTCACCATGCTGGTCCCATTGTGCTTATGTCCCCAAGGGGAGCACCCCCGGGAGGAAGGATGAGGTGAGAGGAGCGAGAGGGTGATCGTCCCAAGGAGCCGACACAGTACAGAGGGCAGGGTTCCTACAGTTTACCTAGAGACTTCCACCGACAGGCCAGGACAACAAACACGCTCCCCTACAACAGCTGAGCCCCAACGGTCCCTGGCTGACGGTCCCGAAATGGTCTCAGCAGAGGAGCGGAGACCGGCAACCGACCTTCAGGAGGAGGAAGTAGTTTACCTCAGAGTATATCGTCCCGCCATGCACCGCCGTGCCCGCCTCGGTAGCGTGGTAGTAGCATGTCTGCCTCACGTTCAAGAAGTCCGCAGTTCGAATCTCGGTCAGAGTGGATTCTGGATAAGGTTTTTTCCAGGGTTTTCGCTTATCCTGAAAGACAAATGTCGGGTAACTCTAAGCTCCATTGACCCCGGGCTCATTTGAGCATCATTTCACCCATTCCATTCATCGTCTGATGTGATTTAACGTTGGAGAACGTAAATTACAAAAAAATATGTACCGCCGAGACACCCACCGATACTTCTACCCTAAAAGAGACCACCAGATGAGCGATATGAAATGATAATGGAAATGACATGGAGGGACAGGAAAATCGGGGATCTAATTAACCTAGCTAGCATTCACCTGGCGACCCAGCAAAACCCCGAAAATACCATGGATTAGGTAGGTCGGCCACGGGAATCGAACCTGGGCCTCCCAAATGCGGGCTACAGATGAAACCGCCTTAGCCATCTCGCTCGGTGTCCTGCCCAACATATCAACCACCAATGTCTTTTTTTAAAATAATTGTTATTGATCGATCAGCAGTACAATGCTTTACAGATCAGAGTGAAAAGAAGGTAACAGTACAATAAGAACAATAACACTCAGGGGTAGGCTAGCAGGCCGCCCCCTAACTACATTAGGTTAGAACTCCAATAATACTCTCTGAGAAATTATGTCAATATTGAAGATGTAAGATGGACATCAAGCACTAGAATCACTCGAATCAGATGTATCACTTAGAAGCAGGTCCTGTGGTAGTCTCCTCTTCAAGCGTGAGGGCTGGCGTGTGCGGACGCCGATGTTATAATGCACAGCTCCTGGAACTTCTTGCAGTGTGGAAAAGAAACGACGAGCGATCCTGCGAATGTAGTCTTGAAGAGGTAACAGTCCTAGTTCGTGATGGAGCTGCTGATTACGGATGAACCATGGAACGTTGGTAGCGATGCGCCTGAAGCGATTCTGTATAACCTGAAGACGACGCAGATGACATGTGTGTGCGGCTCCCCACACTTGACAGACATATGTAATAAGTGGACGAACGAGTGTTTGTAGAGTAACAATGAAGACTGTAGACCGAGGCTGGAACGGCGATGCAACGGAGGTGAGAGTTTTGAAAGTCGCCCGGAGGCCAGTGATACAAGACGATCGATAAGAGCACGCCAGGTCAGTCGAGAGTCCAAAAGCACTCCAAGGTATTTAACGGGAGTTGTAGTGGGAAGCCAAGGGACATCGCCAATGTCCGAAACAGGTAAAAAGAAGTGATGGAGGCAGAAAATGGATCGAGAATTAGTAGTAGAAGGTGGTATTTGCCTACCGATCTGGCAAATCCACAAAACCCATGATCAACAGTGGCCGACCAGACGAGAATTAAACCTCTCGAATGCAAGTTCACAACTTGCCACAGTCATCTCGCTCGGTAAAAATGTATTTACATCTCTGCTAGAAGTTTTCCTCTCAGTTACTCATGAAAATGTTACTTCAATTAGTTCTACATCATTTCCTGTCTTAAAATCTAGTCTTGTTAGCATCTGGTTGCAGACGATTCAAAACTGGTTATATATGCAACTGAAGAAAGCTGGAATCTCGGTACTGGCTCATAAAACAAAAAAATCAATCAATTTAAATTAATTTCAAGCAACAAGTATGATGGATGAATTGAGGAAATGAAAAATGCCTGCGTAATATCATATTTAAACGCTTATTAAACTGCTATTCTTTATACGCATTTCAATTGAGTTATTTTATGTAATGCAAACGATTTGTTTGTAAGTGTTTTACTTTAATTTATTCCATTTTTACATGTGGAAAATTGAAAATTGCAGGAAGTACCCGAAGTCTAATGATTCGTTTATATATTGGACAATAAATATTGCTTAAAGTGTTCCAGTGTACACACTTTGACAATTTGTCACCCACTTATTTGCATTGCCAAACGCGTTATTGCTTATCTCTGTGGAACTATTACTATGAGAAATGTACGTTTCTACGGGGATCACTCTTAAAGTCATATACAGAGTGCAATTTGGATATTTCCTTCAAACCACGAAGCATCTGGTCAGCACAGCTTTGTTCAATAGGTTCATATTTTATAGGAGTTTGGGAATAAGGTCCACTTTTTTCAACAGTTAAATTAAATTGTTAGTAGCTGCAGGTACAATAAATAAATGTGTAATAATATTTTCTGTCCCTTCTCGTCAATGCTGATGTTAGGAAGCGCTTGAATTCCCTCAGAGCGAGGGAGCCGAAGCATCTGACCTGAGAGCTGAAATCAGGGTTGAGGGGTCAGCTTAACGCCTGAGATGAATGATTGATGAAGCTGATACCGAACTTAAGTGGTGCACGTAACGGTTTTCAAAGGAATGTATATTTGTTGTGAAACGCATGCACATGCAGTTGAATTGAATAGCATTGGATTGAATAGTGCTTTTACCAAAAGAAACGTAAGAAACTGTTTTCTTAGCAGATGTTCTAAAGGGATAGCACTTTACTCCGTTTGAAAAGGTATTCTTCGGACCCTTAATACTGGCATGACCGAGATTAATAATCACAATGGACAAAATAGTCACAAAGGAGTTTTGGATGACACGGCTTACAGAGGTGAAAGTGCCACACACACAGGCAGCTGTGCCCAGTGAGGATAGACAGTCCGTGGCTTGAGGCTGATTAAGAAAGTTATCGTCTCTGTCTTGGTCGAAGGCAGACCAGAAGCGATGGGAGAAGATTTTTGTCGGTTCGTATATACGTGAAGAACGAATTAAATGTTATCGAGTAATAAACAGTCTACATATAGTAACTCTAAACAGTGAAATATTGATAACCTTGGTCGGACATTTGAGTTTGACGTAAGCAGTTATTAAATCAGTTTTAAACGGGCATTCTAGTGTCATTAGAACCATCCTTACTCATACATATCCACGCATACCCTGAGAGTAATCTCATTGCTCCACCCTGAGGATAGTCTAGTGCTTCAGAGCAACTGGTGGAATGATGATGGGGGAAACCGGAGGACTCTGAGGAAACTCCCCCAGCGCCATGAGGTTCGCCACAAATTCCACTTTGCGGTCACCTGGGACTGAGCCCGGGCCGCCTAGGTGAGAGTCAAGCGGTCTAACGACCCAGCCACCGCGTGGCCTTGTAAAAATTATAAAATGCAAATATATTTTTACAATAATATTATTGTAAGTTCTAAGTTCTAAACAATTGCCAAACGTCTAAAAATATGTTAAATTTCAGTTATTTCTCATTATGAATATTTATTTTCGTCCAATAAACTACTGAATTACTAATATTTCTTGATATAGGTACTGCCTCATAAGCAATGTTGTTTTTTTAAGAAAAACAATTATTTAAAATGTGTTCTGAGAAGAATTCGATGGCACTCACTTGCACTGCTGCAAACTTGTCAAAATTTGACGAGAACAAGATTACATTTGAGTATAACCTCATGAACAATAATGCTTCCTGTGGACTCTGTACTTTCCGATGTTTCGTGTTTAAGCAATAAAGCCTAAATTTAGAATACATCAGGAGGGTTCACTTACACATCAATCACCAGGTGAGATGGCTCAGCGGAAATATGCGAGGCTTGCATTCGAAAGTTGCTGAGACTTGTTCTGGTATTTTCGTGGCTTTCCCGGGTTAGTCGGCAACTGCTGGGGTAGTTTCACTATCTTCCAAATAGTACCTGCCCACCTCGGTAGCGTAGATGGTAGCGTGTCTGCCTCACGTTCAACAGGTCCCGAGTTCGAATCTCGGTTAGGGTGAGTTACCTGGATAAGGTTTTTTCCGAGGTTTTTCCCTTATCCTGATAGACAAATGTCAGGTAACTCTAAGCTCCATGGACCCCGGACTCATTTGAGCATCATTTCATCCATTTCATCGTCCGATATGACTTAACGTTGGATGACGTAAATTACAAAAAAATAGTACCTGTCCCCATATTTACTTTCAACTGTTTACGGCTTACAGATACAGACAGCTGCAGTTGATGAGTTCCGCAAGAGGTGAAATTTGCACTCAGTCTCTATTCCTATCCTAATCATTTTATTATTGAACATTCATTATAACTGAGCCTTAAAATTTTCATACCAATATAATACTAGTACCTTTGAGAGATCCTAGAAGCCCATCCACCTTCAAGTTCATTCTCTATCTAACCTCAGACAGGGAAGTGCTATATGAAAAAACAGAAAACTATGATGTACTAGACTTCACGATTTTGTTCATCCCTGTTGAACCTTAGTATCCACATACAAAGTGGCTGCTTCGCTTACAGTGTCTGTGAAAAGTTTAAGAAAGGCCCTATATATCAGAATAGTCTCTCTCGTTCTTAAACGTATGTGAAATCTCAATATTTTTATACGTGTATTAAATGCATGCAAAAATGAAGCTTTGCTGATGCAAACCAGAACTCTTCATTTTTAAAACAGTGGATAGTGTATTTATTTTTCAGTTAGGAAAACTATTTGAAAGTATACCCTTTTATTGGAAAAAGTTTACTCTGAATGGGTGAGCAGTGAGATTCTTTTGACATATTTTGACTCAGGAATGATTTCACATTAAACTTTGTTACACACAACATTTGGTGAAATCATCCAACATTTTAGTTAACAAGGTCTTCCGAGGCTGGCCTCGTATCTCAGTCAGTAGATCACCTGCCTGCCGTGCTAGGGGTCCCGTGTTTGATTCCCGGCCGTGAGAGTGGGGATTTTTCTCCGACTAAAATAATTCCTATCTTCCCCAGAATCTGGAAGTATGAATGAGAATGCGAATGTGTGCGTGATCTAATAATTAAAACCCAACGAATACGAGTTAACACCTTCGATATGTACCAAAGAAAAAAAACAGCCGCCAATATGACAATTGGAGTTGACGGGGTATAAATGGAACAATAAAAAAAACAGTCTTTCGAAACTGTATTTGTCATCAGTTGTGTATTTTAATGAGTTCTACAGCTTTCCTGCAGAAAATTGTTGCATAACTTCTTATAATTTACCAGTTACACAAAATTATATAAATTCAATCGCAATGAGTAGGAACTGTAAATATGCTACAGTATCTCGATATGCAATTTATTTATCATATTAATTTCTCAAATAAAGTATCTGAATAATCTGTGAGTATTTTTAGAATATTAACATTAATTTAATTATTTTATTTGTAGAGGATATTTAATACAATGTGGTACCCAGTAGGATGACTACAGAAGTAGGTATTTGCCCAGTGAAAATCCTGGTCTATAGTTATATTAGGTTGTTAAATAATAGGAATCCAGCTGCAACCACTACCACCTTTACACGTCAGCTGTATATATTAAAGGTTCTCCTCCAAGTGTTTAACGTCAGTTTTGTCCACCTCTGTTGGCTGATGTCTGTATCACGTTAAAAAAGTCCCGAGTTCGACTCTCGGTCAAGGTGAGTTATTTGGATAACGCTCTTTCTGGGATGTTCTTATCCTGAAAAGTAAATGTCGGTAAACTCTTTAAGTTCTACGGACTCTAGAGGCCGCACCGTGGCCGAGAGGTTAAACTACTCTACTCTCACCAAAGCGACCTCGATTCGATTCCAGGCGACCGTATGTTGGATTTGTCGTGGATAAAAAGGTGCAGGGGTGGGATTCATCGGGTTCTCCGGTTTCCCCCGCCATCTCCTTCCATCGGTGGTCCATCTTCAGTTCACGTATCATCAGTTTAAAAGCAGGTGTTAAACATTACAAAATAAAAATCAAATCTACGGATCTTGGGCTCATTTGAGCATCATTTCACCCTTTTCAATCATTATCCATGTAACTTAACTTTGTAGGACATAAATTTAAAAAAAGGTCAGTTTTTACTACATACAGCATCACAAGCGGGGAACACTTATGATTCAAGCAATTAAATAATATTTGGGAGAGGAAATTTGGAAATAAAAAGTTTCTGTGTAGCTAATTCGCTAATTAAAATGAGGACTGAACAAATTAAGAGAAAACCTCAATCAGAAAGAGCAGTCCTGATGGAATTTGCACCGTCGACCTCCCGTTCATGCCCTAACGACCTCTACCACATGTCTTGGTATATTGAGGTACCTTCTTTATCTATCCGAGAATCGAAATCTGGAGCCTCAGAACAGCATGAATTTGCCCTACTAACTGAAAGGCATCTTGTAAAGTCTGTTCAGTTAACTCGTGTGCACTGAGTCCGCTGCCTTTGACGAACCCTCATAATCGTTTTACAACCCCCGACCCTCCGCCCGGCAAACCTTTCTGCAAGGTTGCCACCTTTTTCGATACGTCATGGGTATCGTACGTGATTTCGTCTAAATAAATTATCTTATGTCCATTTCTGCAAAACTTCCTTAGTTTTGACAAATATATATCGCCAAGCTACAATTCTACTGGATTCCATAATAACCCTTAACTTATTCAAAGTGCGGTATTTGAAACCCAGCTCCTTTAGGAGGCCGCGCAAAGTGCAGTGCCCATAAGGAAAATCACAAATTTATTGCAAATGTGCAACCAAATCGTCTAAGGTGGGCGTTCTCCCTTTTGCATAGAATCTATAAATTTCTAGACGAATTAAATCGCATGTGAAATTATCTACTTTAGATAAACGTTTCCTTTTGTTTTCACACTTGATTGGCGTCTTTGGTATTCCTTTCGTCACAATATTTCTTACTGTATTTCTGTGAATACCCAGAATTTATCATCAGGTTCATTGCACGACCCCTTACCAAGATTATTTTTCTGCACATATTTATATGTGTTCAAAACAAGCGCTTGAATTTGCTTAGAAACAGTTTCCTTTATAACTTTGTTTTTTGAGGCTTTTCCAGTAACATATCTCGGCCCAGCTATTCACACTATTATCATCACTTTGATTATTTTCACTTGACTGAAAGTTATCTACTACTTCATTTCCATTTACCACTGCATTTCCCTCCCACGGTCTCCACATCGTGACACACAACGAATTTATGCACGTAATGAAACAGATCAACTGGAAGTTGGAACTTTGGCAACTGAGACTCCACGTGGAGTAGACATGCGACTGTCACTTCGAGAAGATCAGGGTTGCTATTGGTCCTCAACGACAGTGTTCCATTTCTGAAGTGTGGGGATAGATTTATGACGGTCATTAGTGGGCGGGAGGGTGAGTTCCCTTTGGGGTGCAAACTGCACACGCGTTCAATAAACAGACCTTAGTTGGAAATTAATCATTTCTTACACATTACTCGTGTGTAGGCTAAGGTTTGGATGAATAGAGCCAAACTGAGAAATTGAATGCCATAAGCGGGATTTGAACTTCCCGGTCTCCGTCCGGTTGCTCTTAACCATTGAGCTACTATAGCCAACATGCCAACATGACATTAAATTCCAACTAACTCGTATATTTCCCGGTAAACCACTAGGTTTCTTATATACAATGAGATACGCACCTTTTTGATATACGAGTCAGTTGGAGAATTTATATCCATGTCGGCATGTTGGCCATAGTAGCTCAATGGTTAAGAGCAACCGGACGGAACCCGAGAGATCCGTGGTTCAAATCCCGGCTATGGCATTGAAGTTTTCAGTCTGACTCTATTCATCGGATCTTGTAGTTGTACTCTAATGTACTCACAAATATACTATAAATAAACCAATGTTTTAAGAGAGCCTTGAAATAAAATTTGGTTTTTTGGAGGATAGGAGGCTTTTGTTTCATTCCCGCCACCCTCCCCCAAACCGAGGAGGCAAGTTGATGCTGCAGTACATGTATTAGATTGGGCGATGTCACTAGTCACGTTATATTTTTCCGCACGTCATCATTTAAGAACTAAACAGTGCGCTAAGCGTCTTCTTCCATTTTACGCTTGCATGCTTGAGATTTGTTAAATTATATTTAGGTGAAAGCTCATGTCGGCATGCGTAAAACAGCAAAGGAACTAGACGCGGCTTTCAAGAATCGGAAAGTGCAATCTTTAACCCGTGTCGTTGTCTAACACAACTGTTCTTTTATTCCTTAGTTAGCCACATTATTTTTCACCTTCTTCACAATCAACAAATGCTGACATCCAAGGAATTCCCGACGATTCCTCAAGCGTAAAGGCCATTAGCATGAGAACCTTGTTCAACAGTAGTGTGGCATTCTTACAGACTTTATTTGCGCAATCTTTGAGTACCACGCAGCAAACTCTTTCATTATCCATTTTGAAAAATGATATGGGTCTAGATGGGTAGTATCTCAGCTGCTTGTCCGCCCTACGGAGCTAATAGCAGCTCGTGTAGAGGAAACAGCAGTAAGAAACGTAAAGAGTAAACTGAATCGTTTTTCAAAGTGACATCGCTTGGATGGGCAGGAGGTATCAAGTTTCTCGCTGGAAGATGAATTACTTGCCTATCGAACTCATGATGGGTGGACAAGGATTTATTTGCCATGGAATGCGGATAATAGCACGCAATTACAGTGCAGCGAACACTAAAACGGCCACCTCTTATAATTTGACTATATGAATAAATATGACTAATAAATAAAACCAGAAGCAGTAGTTACAAATGCTGGGTCAAACGATTTTATCTCTGCCTCCGAAGCTGATTGCTGTAGATGCCAATTCGACAGCGCTATCGCACAACCTTCTATCTTCATCAATCACAGAGAAAAAATTATATACACATGTACATGTTATGCCACAAACAACAATATATCAACTGTTGTGAACAGTACACATCGGCTATTCTAATATTATCTATAAATAGGTATACTAAGTGTTTGTTCATTAACTTAATTCAAACTAAACTTGCAAAACCATACAATTAAAATCTTGGAGAGAGGGTTAGCTGGACTACTAAGAAAAATAAAGCAATGGAATCAAGAAAAAATAATAAACTTGAACTAGCTTTCCAACTAACAAAAGATACTTATAACAAGAAATCATTATCATGGGAATCCAAAATTAAACATTTTAAAACAGTTGAAATTAATTGTTCTTTCACACTAGCCATGTGTAGGACGCACTATGAAAGAGTAGAGCCAGACTGAAAAATTCAATGCCATAGCCGGGATTTGAACCACGGATTTTCTGGTCTCCGTCCAGCCGCTCTAAGCCATTGAGCTACTACGGCCAACGTTACAACATGACATTAAATTCTCCAACTGACTAGTGTTTTTCCCGGTAAACCACTAGAAGTTCTCATAAACACGTGAGAACACGTCATTAACGTCATTTTTTCTATTAAATAACTTAAAGAAGCGCCTTTGTGGGAGGCATTATCCATCATCAGAAGCAGTGGTGAAGGCTGTGGAGGCGATTTTGAAGGATCTCTCAAAAATGGTTTCCAGCATGTCTATGAACACTGGCAGAAACGCTGGGACAAGTGTATCGCATTCAGGGGAGACTATTTTGAAAAGGACCATCAAAATCACGAAACACACTGTGGAAAATTTTAAATAATAGAGGCATACCTTTACAACTAATTGAAGTTATAAAAAGTATGTACATTGACACAAAAATAAAAATAAATAAAAGAGAACCAGTAATAGTTAATGGTGGCGTAAGACAAGGTTGTCCTTTATCAACCGCACTTTTTAATTTGTATGTTGACGAAATAGTAAGGATTTGGTTGAATAAAGTCAATGGAGGCATTAATGTATCAGGAGCTAAATTGAAAACTATGTTGTATGAAGATGATCAAATAATAATGACCACAAATGAAGATGACCTGCAGAAAATGCTGTATAGTCTAGATAAAATTGCTACAGAATATGGAATGAAAATATCAGCAAATAAATCCAAAACCATGCCATTTAGAGGAATTAATCCAATAAGATCAAAAGTAGTGTTAGATAACATAATAATTGAGCAGAAATCACACTTTAAGTATTTAGGATGTAGGTAATATCTCGTACCAAGGGGAAGCTGATATAATAGAGAAAATAAATAAATTTAACTATATAACAGGCGCAATAAAAAGAACATTAAAAAATAAAGCAAGAAAGGACTCTATAATAAAACTATACAAAACAATGGCAATACCAAATCTGATCTATGGATCAGAAACATGGACACTAACAAAAAGAAATAGTACGAGAATACAGTCATCAGAAATGAAATTCTTAAGAGCAATAGCTGGATATACCAAAATTGATAAAAAAACGTAGTCAGGATATAAGGACAGATTTAAAAGTAGAAGAAATAAACCATACTATTGAAAGAAATATAAATCAATGGAAAGAACATGTTCAGAGGATGAATAATAACAGAATACCAAAAAATAGCCTTAAACTATAAACCTATAGGAAGAAGAAACCAGGGAAGACCGAAGAAAAGATGGGCTGACCAATTTGGATTCGGAACGGGTTAAACAATCCAAAGCCGTGAGGTAGAAGAAGGAGAAAAAGACCATCAAAATCATGAGGATGAGTAAAGGTACGTTGTCAAAAAAATTGTGATCATTCTTTATTGAACAGCCCTCGTACATATCTACACATTTTGTTATGGGTATTATATTACAAAATAAAAGGATTCAATGCCCCTCGGTGTCAAAGAGTGCGTAAACATGGTGCATAATTCTATGTATTTACGGTAGTAAATGTAAATAATATCATTATTTCTCTTGTGGTAATCAGCATTAGCATTTTCTCGAAGTTTATTCAGACATATTTTTAAAATTCAGTCTATATGAAGCCGCAATGTGGACCCTCAAATCTGAAGATAAAATCAGATCACAAACAACAGAAAATAAACTTTTAAGAAACTTAGAAAACCTGAAAATAATGGAACGAATTAAAAATAAGGAAACAAGAAATCATTAAAACTGGAGAACATAAATGACAATATACAAAAATAAATGATATGTTCTTCTAATTAGGATGAATGGTAGTAGTACACCAAAAATAATAAATCCAAACTGGTCGGAAATAGAAACTTAGAGCGGCCAAGAAAAACATTTCGGATCAGGCTTTTTTGAGGATATAACGGACCTATGCTATGGTCCAACACGTGATGCATTTACACGCTTAATTTTGAGTCACAGCTGCTGAAGTGGGTGGCAGGGAAAATAAGTATAAACAAAGTTTGACCCGCATTTCATGGCGACGACGTGCCAGAAATGCAAAATCCCGCGAACGGGTTTCCAGGAGGTGTTATTAGGAGGGCCTCTTGACCCCTTATGAACGCGCTTGATTTTGGAATTAACCTCGCTCGCTGCCTGTCGCCGTTGTATCAGGAAGTGGTCTGGAACGCCGCCTGCAACCTGCAATTAAAGGCGCACCCACCTGTTTACCGGAAGTACGTTCAATGCATCACTTTCTCGGTCCGTAATCCAGCATAAAAACAGGAGTACATTTCCCTTCTGCTTCAAGTTCTTGATCTTTTCTTCTTACCCTCCAGGAGTACGGGCAGTTCTTAAATGTCAGCAGAAGCCCTCCTTTGGTTCTTTTTTTCTCTTGCTTCGCGTTTAATTAAATGTTGAAATATTTTGAAAACATTAGTGTACCCAGAGAATGAATTTTGGAGGGTCATCTGAAACAGAAAGAGCTGAAACGTGCAATATTAGTCATACTTTCATTCCATGATCATTTAGACTTTTATCCAGTAGAGAAGAATGTCACATGGATCACTGAACAGGAAATGGAAGACTAACCAAATAAATACTCCGATTCAGAAATTATGAGTCAGTTAAATTATAACCTATAATAAACATAAATATGAATATTTTGTGGTGAAGTTGTCTTAAATGTTAAGGGGTTGTAGTTTTGGCAATGGATTATGAGTACCTACACTTAGGCTCAGAGTAAGATGACATTAAGTAGGATAATTAATGACTTCTAGCCATTAGCGAGACGTAGTCTCTTAGTCTGTAGTCATACGTAGGCCCTTCTTGCACTGCAAGACTGATCACACCACAAGCAGACGTATTTCTGCTTCCCCTCTCCACTCAGACGTTCCAATTTTTCCTACAGCTTGCCAACACTGCGTGAACTGTAATTCAGACGTTTACGCGAATGTAAAGGGAGGTTGCTATGCAATATTGTCAGATAAGATATGCCAGGCTGGCTTGAGATTCTTGGAATGTGTGGTAGTAGTTCTTATAGTTCGGAGTCCACGGTATAAGCTCGCCTCACCGTCATCTTCACTATCACCCTATCATTGGAGGTAATGGACACCGCCCTCTGGGTGCCTCCACCTGAGAAATGGTGTCCTGAGGGGCGAGGTAACCCCGAAGGCCAAGGTTGCCATGTGGGGAGTGTTGGTAACCAACCAGTTTCTATAAATTTATAGACGGAATTTGGGTGATAAACCAGCAAATATCAGAAAAGTAAATGAGAAAAATGAGGTGGCAACATTGGATTATAAGCTAGGAGTGGGGATCTTAGAGTTATTACCAAAAGGGAAGTTATTAGGAGAATTTGAAGCTTAATAGCACATCCTGGGCATAATCTAAGACACTTCTGCCCGCCTTGGTAGCGGAGATGGTAGCATGTCTGCCTCAGGCTCAAGAGGTCCCGAGTTCGAAACTCGGTCAGGGTGAGTTATCTGAATAAGGTTTTTCCTGGGGTTTCCCTTATCCTGTAAGACGAATGTCGGGTAACTCTAAGCTCCATGGACCCCGGACTCATTTAGCATCATTTCATCCATTCCATTCATCGTCTTATATGACAACGTTGGAGGACGTAAAAAATTAAAAACAAAAAAAAAACACTTCTGGTTCGATCGTCGGTGGGAAAAGACCAACTGGTAGATGATAGATGTATTAAGGCCTCATTCTTCCTCAATTGCAGAACCAGGTACTTCCCATTGGTTGGCAGCTATTCCACTTAAGTTTAGACGGTTCATTAAAAGTTTCGAGGTCAGAATCAGTGTCATCCCTTCATTGAACAATACACTCCTGTATATACTCTCAGATAGCTTTCTCATAACTTCAGCAGATTGCCGGAGTTAAACCAAGGAAGAGATCACCAAGACATCTTGAAGCGACATTACAGCTTCACGTTTGCACAGCATCGCGAAGCAGACGTTACTGTTTCATGGGTGAGAGTGCACTTTTAGGGGCAAGTAGGAGTATTCTGTCCATTTTATAATTAGACTGGCACCGCAGCTAAGTTGTTCACGCAGTAAAGCAAAAGTAGCTCCTGTCACGTAATTTATTCCACTTGGGGAAGATACTGTAATGCCTGTGATTGACTAAGTTAGATATCAGAGTACTGTCAGTAGGTAGAGTAAATCATGTAATGGAGCTTATATTGTGAACATCTTAATTACAAAGTTAGTCTAATTATAAAATGAACTGTTATAGAGTTCATGCCCTCCAGGACCGAGCGGGATGACTCAGGCGGTTTCGTCTGTGGCTCGCATTCGGGAGGCCTGGGTTAGATTCCCGTGGCCAACCTATCTGACCCATGGATTTTTCGGGGGTTTACCGGGTCACTAGGCGAATGCTGAGTAGGTTAATTACATCCTCCAAATATCCTGTCCGTCCATTTCATCTCCATTATCATCTCTCATCTGGTGGGCTCTTTCAGGGTAAAAGTGTCGGCGGGTGTCTCGGCGGTGCATGGCAGGATGAGATAAACTACTTCCTCCTCCGGTAGGTCGGTTGCCGGTCTCCGCTCCTCTGCTGGGACCATTTCGGGACCGCCAACCAGGGGCCTTTGGGACTCGGATTGCCTTCCTGGGATCATTAGAGCTCGGCTGGTGGGCTCGTTGCCGTCTCGCAGTAGGGTATTGTGTCCGTTGTCCTGACCCGTCGGGGGATGTCTCTATCTACGTAAACTGTATGGACCCTGCCCTCCGTACTGTCGTGGCTCCTTGGGTCAGCCGCCCTCTGTCTCCTTCGCCCAATCCTTCCTCCCGGGGATGCCCCCCCCACTTGGGAGCATAGGAACAATGGGACCATCTTGGTGGCCTACGTGGATTAACAATTAAACTTGGTGTCGACCCACTCACTTCAACTATTAGAGATGCTCAATAATCATTTAGTACTATCCTATTAACTTGTGACTTAACAAGTGCAAATAATAAAATGAGCGGAGCGAACTGTTTAAACAATGTTACCAACGTATGAAAAGATGATTTGGGTTAAATTTCCAATCATCCCCAATGTTTAATGTACGTTATATTACGTAATATACCTGTTATTATTACGTAATATATACAATGTGGTACATGAAACCTGTTGGTACAAAATGAGTTACTTAAAACAAAAACAATATTACGATCTAGATTATTTGGTGGGCACCTTCATCTACTAGAGCGTACTCCCCTGGACGGAGCGACATAACTAGTAGGACAACACTGAATGGTACGTTAATGTTAAAAGCAGGTTTCATTTAAATATTGTTGTAAGAGCATTACAGTCTAAGCTGGCAATAAAATGGAAACATCAACAGATCCTTAGTAAAAACCCATAAAGATAAGGTTACCGATGTCATCAGATAACCGGCCAATAAGTGAAATTTTATTGCCCAAAGACAGGTTCTTAAGATATCGATCATACTCCCTCATTTCCTCTTGCCTCTTTGTCTCCAGTTATGAGTCATTTGTCTTAATTCTTTCCTGTGTAGTCTTCTACTGGACTTTTAGTCGTTTACTATTTCTTTCAATGCACCATTTACCAAGTTTAGTTTTATAACCCTTTCTGACTGTTTCAATATCTTTATAAAACATTTAATTATTTTAGAAAGCTAGACTTAGCTGAAAAATCAGTGCTACGCGAGTGTGTAGGAGAATTTAGTATCGTACCGGATATTGATATGTAGCTCAGTTGGTCGCGGAAGACCGAAAATTCATAGTTCAAATCTCGACGATGGGATAGAATATTCTCCCTTTTAGCCTACGCATGTCAAATGTAAAGGAACATATAATTATCACTTCATTATTTGTTTTCTGCATTTCATAACCTCTCATTCCTCTCCAAAATATTTAAGATGGTTCTACATCGTTTCCTTACTTCGTAATTTAATTATTTTAATTAACATGGAAATCTTTGTTATTGAAAAATACGACTGCAATGCTCCAAGGTTTCAATGCTGGAATTACGCAAAAGCAAGCCTCGCATAGATGAACTTTAGGCATATTGTGTTATAAATTTAGGTTTGCCACTTTAGTTGTGATTGTAAAATAGTTTATATATGTATATTTATTAAATCAAAACCAAAAATAAGGTACATTCATCATTGTGTCCGATTTTCTCAATTAGTCACATGTACGCATTTCCTCAAGCTGTTTCCGGGAAGCAAGCCAGATGAAAAGACGATTAGATATCAACGTTTCGGGAGTGTGCATCTCTCCCATCATCAGGATATTTATTAAATGTTATAACCACAAATGAAACACTGGATATAACAGAAATATAAACAAAGACAAAACACTATAAAAATTCGCATTACTGAACAAAAGATTGTTTTCAGTCAATTAAATGCCGGGTCAGGAGATGGCGTGAGTATAGAAAATTAATTGGATCAAAGAAACGTAACTACTTAACTTGATTATCAAGCTGTATTGATCTGTACTTCTTAAGTCGACGGATTTCCATTTTAAGGCCAGTTTTCAAGAGGAGTTGAACTGACATCCAGCATCACGATTAAGCGTGCTCCTCTCGGGGGAGCCAAACGAAAGCCTCCACCTTAATTCGGGAGACGACCATCTTGGCAAAATGCAAAAGTTACTGGGAGCAGAGGGTTAAGGAGGCTTTAGCCATTTCCTCCAGAGGAGCACGCTTAGTCGTGATGCTGGATTTCAGTTCAGCTCCTCGTCGAAACCGGCCTTAAAATGGAAATCCGTCGACTTAAGAAGCAAAGATCAATACAGCTTGATAATCAAGTTAAGTAGTTGTGTTTTTTGACCCAATTAATTTTCTATACTCATGCCATCTCCTGACCTGGCATTTAATTTACTGAAAACAGTCTTTTGTTCAGTGATACGAATTTTGTTTATATTTGTGTTATATCCAGTGTTTTATTTGTGGTTATAACATTTAATAAATAACCAGATGATGGGAGAGATGCACACTCCCGAAACGTCGATTTCTAATCGTCTTTTCACCTGGCTTGCTGCCCGAGAACAGCTTGAGCATATTCGTCGCCAGGAAAGCTTCAGGTCTTATTTTAATGTATGCATTTGTTTTCCGATACGAGTGGATGTATTTTCCCAAACAGTTTGCCAGTCAATCACTAGGTATCGGGCTTGCTACCCCTGCCTATCGCTTATTCGTGG
The DNA here is from genome assembly GCA_030765055.1 of Mantis religiosa. NCBI lineage: Eukaryota > Metazoa > Arthropoda > Insecta > Mantodea > Mantidae > Mantis > Mantis religiosa. The sequence goes on along the minus strand of CM060955.1, from coordinate 134,253,728 downwards.
GTTAGGGGTAGTGTCATCTTGGTGCCTGGTTTCTGGTCCCTGGTTTCTGGTCCCTGTTTTCCTATAGAATCATGTACCCCGAGCTAAGCTTTCTTGGTACTGTCCACCAAAGCAAAGTAAGTCCCTGAGAGGAATGTGCCACCCTTACACAGTGGGACTAGGACAGCGTATGTGTGAGACAGAGAACGCATGTTACACAAGGAGCAGAACCGTTAAAAAAACGTGCGCCCTATACACTCTGTACATTAAAACCGAGAAGATTTATTCATAAAAGTAGAAGCCGTCAGAATGCCTTTGAATGGTCTGTAACTGAACTGACATGTAGTGTCATATATCTGTCGATGAAGGGTGTAGGAACGTTCTCCAACCCCCTGAGTCTCATTTCCCGGAGACTTTCTTTGCTGTGGTTGTATAAGTTTCACCACACCTTTTATACTTATACGCCCCATGCACTCGCTTTAGACTTCACATTTCTGACTAGGCCTTTTCTTTTATGCGTCATGTCTCTTATGGTTTTATAATTGTCAGCAAATAATTGCCTAATAAATATCACCTTCAAATTAAATGTGTAAGAATGGGTTTCTGAGTCGAGTTGTGAGCTTTATGAGTTGCATTTCCATAATTCCTATCCAAATTCACCATATCGTTCCTCAGCAAGACAAAAAATATTTGAAATTGTCAACAAATTGCTTCAAGATTTGAATTTTTAAATGATGATTTGTGCTCATTTATGAGCATGAGTTGGAAATGATGTGAAATATATTTTTTTTTTTTAAATTTGAAGCTATGTGACTCCCTCTGATTCCCCTCCTTAGATATATCACTAGGTTAGTACAAAATCATGCAATTTATTCAGTTATTCATTTATTCATTCATACATTTATTCACTTCATTGAAAGGCTGAGTGCAACAATGGTCTGACTCACGTTTTAAAGAAGTTGAGATGTTGTACTGCAAAGTTGACAGCAGCCAGTTGCTATAGTTTGAGAACAAGAAATCAAGTTGCTGCCAATGTGCAAAAAATAAATTTATTTCAGTATATATCAATTGTAACAGGTAGTTCAAGGTTCATGACAACAGATGGCACGGTCAACCCAAAGTTGACATTGAAGAGGGTTAGACCACTGTTGCATTCAGCCTTTCATATATACTTAAACTCTCTGGAGCATAGGATCTTGAAAAACAGAAATATGCTGATATAATGTTTCAAAGTATAATGTTTAAAATGTGTGTACGTCAATGTTTTAGAAATGGTTGACTTAGTTTTATGTTTAATAATAATAATAATAATAATAATAATAATAATAATAATAATAATAATAATAATAATAATAATAATAATAATAATAATAATAATAATAATAATAATAATAATAATAATAATAATAATAATAATAATAATAATAATAATAATAATAATAATAATAATAATAATAATAATAATAATAATAATAATAATAATAATAATAATAATAATAATAATAATAATAATAATAATAATAGTAATAGTAATAATAATAATCATCATCAGCAGCAGCAGCATCAGCAGCAGCATAATCATCATCATCATCAACATAATAATGCAGTTCAGTGTTACAGATTTTCAAATGAAAAACTGTGAATTAAAATTGCAGAACAACATACATTGCATATCTACTGTAATAAAGCTTTCCCTTCTTCTTCTTTCGTATCAAATGTATTATATTTCTTCACGAATTCTATTTTCAGTAGCATACTATCACATTCAGTTAAAAGCTGAACATCAGAAAGAAAACTAGATTTCTACTAAGGTGCGGCAGCACACCTTAAAATCTCTATTTCAAAGGTGCAGCATCGAGGTCATCAGCACCCACGGCAGACGTTACAGCCCTGAGGGTAATTTCCGTAAGTAATTGTAACCAAAAGCAAGGAAAATCCGCTATCGACCTAAGCTAATCGCACTGCTCTCCTTCTACGGAAGGTACCGTAGCTGTTTGGTGCATATATGGTTGCTAAAGAAAATTATACCCTGGCAGATGTACTTACATACTCCTAATATGTAACTAATTACTAATTAGAGATGTTTTCTCCTTATTAACGTCATATGCAAATCACGCGAAGTACTTCTGTAGTTACACACCAATTCATTAACAAAACAATTAATTAACAAAAAGTAACCCATGCAAAATTAAAGTTTATGGCCTTAAAATAATTGTTAAAATAATGAAATCGTTTCACGGTCTGAGTTTGGACAACCTCTGTGCACCTTTTAATTTATTTCTAGACATGGTGTGCTATCAAGTTTATTTACTTCACTTTATAAGGCTGCACACCCGATTTTATTTTATATTAATTATTTGTATAATAAAATTTCATTTTTACTCCTGACTTTCTGTTTGAACACGAACCCAGAGAATCACTGCGTAAATTCATTAACATTTTGTAGAGATAAATAGATGCGATAGCACTCTCGCTCAGTGTAAACAATAGCTATTCTATTAGGTATAATCTTCTGGAAGTTTCCCTTTTTCCCGCCTTCAGAATATTCTAGAATGGTCTGTCTTTGTTATATAGCAATTTCGGCATTGAAAGTAAACTGATAAAAAGAAATGTCAGAATAATTTGTGGAACCACTAGTAAATAATAGAGTATAGAGAAAGATATGCGAGTGTAACACATTAAAATGTCCTTTCTTACTGCAGACTCACTACAGGCATAGGATACTGATAAGTGAAATGATATTTAGGAAGGTTCCAGGCCTACGATTAGGTATTTGTCTTAAGAAACCCTGGAAACAGGGACCTTCAGGGTGGAATGGTTTTGAATCGCAGACCTTCCGTTCGCTACTCCACTAACGGCGTATCTTTGAATGGCTTACCGGTTTTACAAGCTAGCACAAAATTAATTTGGAAAGAAGATGAATTTACAGGATGTGACCAAAAAAGGCAGGACGTACACTCCATTAGTCGCCCAGCTATATTAAACATCCTGTATTTTAATCAATTACGAAACATTTTTTATAAAGTGAATCATTTGCAATGAAACTAGTTTGGGGAGTTAAATATATATAATTCTGAATTAAGTACAATGTTTGGTGTTTACCTGGCATTTCGTTTTTTAAATTTTTCTTAAAAGTACTCTTTTTTTATAGATTCAGTGGACCCAAATTTGCGAATTTTTGGGTGGAATGTAACACTTTTTCTCCTCTTTTCAAGTAAGTGAATAGTAGAGAAACCTAACACGCTGTGATCGATGATGGGAAACTCTGTGTTAAAACTTCACCAAGTCGTTCAACGATCTTGTCAGGTGAAAGTTTATGAACTGGAAAAGCAAAAACCAAAACAGCAGTTCGCAAATATTTTCACAGACTTGGTAGCTAACATGGGAAAAGTAAACGGAGATCATAAGAATGTATTACAATATGCAGCCCCGCCTCTATGTTCAGTGAGTGTTCAAGTGACTTCAGGATTTATCTTAATTCACGACGTTACACAATACAAGTTCCCGTAAAGGTTCGTGTTTCTGGCCTATTACGTTACAATTATTGGATTATATTAGGATAGGGTAAGACCTTATAAAGCCTAACGTGGTTCAATTGTTATTATCAATACACTGTTCTGATCGCCTTCAGGTTGTAGGGAATTCGTGCTGCAACATTTGACGTTACATGCCAAAAGCATGTCAATGATCGGAAAAGTGGACATTTCGACCTCACTTCTTTTAACTTACCGAGCGGGATGGGTCAGGCGACTTCGTCTGTGGTGCGCACTCGGAAGGCCCGGGTTGGACTCCCGTGGCTAACCTACCTGGCCCAATGGCTTTTTCGAGGGTTTTGTGGGTCGCCAAGCAAATGCTGGGTAGGCTAATTACATCCCCTAAATTTCCTGTCCCTCCATTTCATCTATGTCTCTCCACTTCATTGTGGAAGTGTAGACGAGTGTCTCGGCGCTGCATGGCAGGATGATATGAATCGGTAAAACTTACTCATCCGGTAGGACGACCTCCGGTCTCCGAACTCGGTCCGCTGGGGCCGTTTCCTGACCACGTTAGGATGGGATACCGCTTGCACTGGACTGCCGGGGAGTTTTCAACTGGTAAAGCATAGAGACCCTGTCGTGGCTCCTTGGGACGGCCGCCCTCTATCACGTCTTGCCTCATCTTCCTCCCACGGATGCCCCACTTGGAGGCATAGGTGCAATAGACCAAGTTTGGACTTTCGTGACGAATCCCCTCCGTAAGTAGTCCAGTCAATTAACTTTCACTCTCTCTACTATGCGTAGTTAAGTAGAAGTGTCACGTTCCTTCCAAAAATCGATATTCATCAGAAATATCTATATGTTGTGAGGTTCCTAAACTTTAAAAAAAAAAAAAAAAAAAAAAAAAAAAAAAAAAAAAAAACATATTAAGTGAGGGATCTACGTACGTGTGTGCGTCTGTCTATCCACATTTGAACAGCGTAACTAAAAACAAAGTCGGTTAAAAAGCAAACCTGTAGTTTAAGTTCAACACTTTCCAAGGTTGCGATAGGAATATGTTCAAGAAATCCTCCACCCCAAATCAACCCTTTTTCAAAAGATTCAGTATCCTCAAAAAAGGCTCTAGCAATTTTGATTAAAATATCATGTGTTGTTAATTGTTCTTTTGTGGGTAGGACAAGGTTTTCGAAAGGTAGAGTCAGACTGAAAAAGTCAGTGTCCTAGACAGGATTTGAATTTTTTAGTCTGATTCTAGCCTTCGAAATGTTAAAGATATTTCTTCTTAATTGGTTTGAGTTTTCAAATAGCCTTTTCTGAAATATGAATCCTTATTATTTTATACATTTTTCATGCAAAGTGGACTGAATTTCAAAGCTATCACATAGCAGCTATTCTCTTAAAGGGCAACGATCGCTGCGATCACATATTGCTTTGTATTGTCGCGCTGCTCGAGCCGTTACCATGGATTTACCTTTGTTAGTAGAAACCTCTCAAATAAGGCACTGATTATTCTTATAAGAGTGAGAGGGTTACTGACGCACCCCTCGTTCGTGTGTTAAGCACCAATGAAAGCATCACTTCAACCATTGGAATTCGCAGGAATCACAAATGACAGATATATGTTCACTCCACGTGGAGTAATCAGTGCGTTACCTAAGAGGTTTCTATTAACAAAGATAAATCCATGGTAACCCTTTGAGAAGCAGGATTATATCTACAAGAAAATTAGTGAAAGATAAAATGTATCTGGATTGAGTAGATATTGGAGTAAATATTTTTAAGAATACTTTTTATAATAGTTCGAAGGCTGTTCAATAAAGAATGATCACTTTTTTTTGACAACGTACCTTTTTTTTATTTTTTTTATTCAAAATATATATCTATGTATATAGATATATATTTTTCTTTTTCCTTATTTAACCGTTTTTTTATTGTTTCCGTTTAATTACTATTCCGTTTTCTGCAGTTTCACACACATACGCTATACACATAAACACCCATGCCCAGGATGGGACTCGAACCTGCGACCATCTACGCGGTGGAACGCTTTACTCATCCTCATAATTTTGATGGTCCTTCTCAAAATAGCCTCCCCTGAATGCGATGCACTTGTTCCAGCGTTTCTGTCAGTCTTCAAAGACAATGCTGGAAGCAATTTTTGAGACATCCTTCAAAATCGCCTCCACAGCCTTCACCACTGCTTCTGATGATTGATAATGCCTTCCACGAAGGCGTTTCTTCAAGTTAGGGAATTGAAAAAGTCACATGAGGCTAAATCCGGACTATAGGGAGGGTGAGGGATGCACTTCACGTTGATTTTTGCAAGATATTCAGCAACAACATTGGCACCATGCGTTGATATGGACCTGCAAAGTTTTCAGGATATTCCTTTAGTATTGTCCAGTTACTGATGTGTGTGCAGGTACAACATGCTGATAAACCATTCCACGAATATCAAAGAATGAGATGACCACAACTTTCCCAGCAGAAGCAACCACTTTTGCTGTTTTTTGGGAGTTGTTGATGAAGGAGATTTGCACACTGGGTTTTGCTTTTGCTCTCAGGATCAGAATGATGTAAACAAGTTTCATCAGCAGTGATTAAGTTTGAAAGAAACTCTGAATCTTCCTCTAATATCAACTTCAACTGCATGTTACCTCCATTGCAGCGGTAGGCGATACTGAACATATCTGAACTTGCCTGGTTCTCACAGGCGGGAACCAAGAGTACCAACAATGAAACTACTACGGCATGTTTGTTTCACATTAAGCTAAGTGAATATAATAAGCTTAAATTTTAGTGCGAAAAATTATGACGGTAAAATATTATGATCATTCTTTATTGAACAGCCCTCGTAGATAAAGTCAGGTGAGTAATACATCACATTAGGTTTCAACAAGAACTGACAAGCAAACTATCACTGTGCTCACACCGTTATGCATCTGAAAACTTGATGGTATAATGCCTGCTGTATATGTATAAACCAGGTGCACCAAAAATCTGCTCGGAGTAGAAGTGCAACGTCCAAAACTGAACCCTGGAAAGTGCCGCATGTCACCTCTTGTAAGTAGCTTCTCGACATCACTCGTCAGCTCTGCTCTTCGTGTGAGACGACATATGCCATGTATAGACAGCTGCCCGACAGGGGTAAACAATCCCTCCCATGCAATGCTATGTTATTGTGCGTATAAGTTCCAATGCATTCTAGACTGTTTTCGGGTACTTTCAGCTATACTCCGCACCCAATTTTTGGCACATAGGCCCCACATAGAGCACAGATGATGCCATCAAACTCTCAAGCGCGTACAGGTGTAAATATAGTGATAGTTCATTGTAATTCTACGCGACCAGAATTCAAAATGTGAATTAAAGTATAAAAGATCTCAATGAATCTAATGCATATTTTACATGCAGTAAACGTATCTATGCAATTGAAAGTTTTACGGCAGTACTGTATTTTGTAAATTTGCCAGGTTCCACAGTGTTTTGTTGACTTTTAATATTAGGACTGCATTACTTGAGAAAATATTATGAACGATGTATAGGCACTTCAGATACCTTCCTCTGTTATGGAAATATTATACATAAAATAAAAACTGTAACACATATAGTTTTAAACAGAATTGTAAATGAATAACGATATAATTAAGCTTTAACAATTAATAAGGAAAATCACTACGTATTTTCTGAAGCAAGCCCCGGACATCCACGAGACAGACGATGTTGCACGTAATGTAGGTTGTAGTGTTATTCCTTACGGTAGATAGCACAGTGGCTCCCCTAGCGAGGGAAGGTTTCAAAAAAGTTACTTTAATTCGTAATGCTACAAAATGTTCAATAGAGAAATTTCCTTTATGTCATCATTCCATTACGTACTTTCATTACTCGGAGTTTCATATACCCTCTGCTATCCTTAGCTTTTTACTAATAGTAACAATAATAATTAACATGTTATTGTATTAGAATTTTAATGAACTTCAGGAAAATTATTTAAATTTTCATTTTATTCATGAAAGATTTCTATTGCGACATAAATATTATCTTATGACAAACTTAACTTAGCTTTAAATATCGTATTTGTTTTCATTTTACGAGGACTGTTCAATTAAGAATGGTCATAATTTTTTACGGTCATAATTTTTCGCACTAAAGTTCAATCTTATTATATTCTGTTAGCTTAATGTGAAACAAACATGCCGTAGTAGTTTCATTGTTGTTGGTACTCCTGTTCCCCGCCTGTGAGAATCAGGCAAGTTCAGACATGTTCAGTATCGCCTACCGCTGCAATGCAGGTAAAATGCAGTAAAAGTTGATGTTAGAGGAAGATCCGGAGTTTCTATAAAATGTAGTCACCGCTGATCAAATTTGGCTACATCATTTTGATCCTGAGAGCAAACAGCAAAGCTCAGTGTGGAAATCTCCCTCATCACCAACTCCCAAAACAGCAAAATTGGTTGCTTCTGCTGGGAAGGTTGTGGTCATCGCATTCTTTGATATTCATGGAATGGTTTATCAGCATGTTGTACCTGCACATACATCAGTAACTGGACAATACTACAGGGATGTCCTGAAAACATTGCAAATCCATATCAGGCGCAAAAGATCATGTTTCCATGAAGTAGGCTGGATGCTGCACCACCACGATAATAATGCGCGGCCGCATATTGCCAATGTTGTTGCTGAATATCTTGCAAAACTCAACGTGAAGTGAATCCCTCACCCTCCCTATAGTCCGGATTTAGCCCCATGTGACTTTTTTCTATTCCCTAACTTGAAGAAACGCCTTCGTGGGAGGCATTATCCATCATCAGAAGAGTGGTGAAGGCTGCGGAGGCGATTTTGAACGATCTCTCAAAAAATGGTTTCCAGCATGTCTTTGAAGACTGGCACAAACGCTGGGACAAGTGCATCGAATTCAGGGGAGACTATTTTGAGAAGGACCATCAAAATTACGAGGATGAGTAAAGGTACGTTGTCAAAAAAATTGTGATCATTCTTTATTGAACAGCCCTCGTATGATAATAACCTTTGGTCTCAAATTAGTTAACGTAAGCATAACATACTTAGTTACTCGGTTGTGTGTGAATACTATAAACACTTTGCAGTTTTGTTGATAGAATCATTCTGAGGAGGCAATGTGAATGCTCTTGCAAAAACATGTCATTATGATGCTGCAGTTTGGAATATATTGCGTCTGAGTTAAATTAAGTGCTTCATCTGCAGGTGGGTGAGGTTTTCGCGCAATTGGGAGTGGTTCTGTCCATCATGTGCATCACCAAGTTCAAGGAGAGCCATTAAAGGTCCATTCCTTCTCAGGGGTCATCCTTCAGTTCCCTCTGCATTTACCGGCACACCTTCACATATGCTGACTGAGCAAATTATTTATTTCCATTCGTTTGAGGCCCTTCCTTTGAAAATGTTTAGAATGGAGGCTTAATGAAGAATAACTCTACTAATACAATTAGAAGTTTCTCAGAAAATCAGTAATACCTAGAAATTTTATATTTGTGCTCCATGCAGGCCTTCAAAATGATTTACTGCAAACTGTTAAATAGAAAGGGGTTGCCCTAAAAATACTGAAATAAAAATATTTTAAAATGCCAACCATTACTAAGGACAGTTTGAAATTAAAAATAAACTTTTCATATGTTGCAACCATGCTAATTTATCCGGAATTACGCTGAGCCCAACGTGACTTAACTCAAACGGACATTGTGTAAATGTCGACAAATTTAAGATCTATTAGGATGCACTTAATTTAACATAACAGGGATGCTTCTGCATGGATATTCGAACCAACTATCATTTTCCAATGGTGGATATGTTTTCATAAATATAAAATGAAAGAGAATATGAAAATATGGAGTAAGAAGCCTTTTTAAACAACGAATACAATGTGGAAATGGCAGTTATCTTCTTCAGGATTAAAATAAGAAAGCCAGAAGCTTTATTGACCACTGATGCAATTAGTTACATAGCGATACACAATTTATTACTTCTCGCCGACGTAGTTGTATGACACGCAAACTACGTAATACGAAGAAAGCGTTTGGCATTGCCAAATTCTGAAGTTTTATCCCGTTAACTTAAGTTAGGTACCTTGTCAAACTTTAATTCGTTGTGTTAGGCATTCGAGTTACGCCCCGTAGTGTTGTTATGAGAGCGTTGCTCTTTTTTAAGATTTAACGTCCTTTAACCGGTTAGATCACATTGGACGATGAATGAAATGACGAAATTATGCTTTAGCTCGGAGCCTTACAGCTTAAAGTTACCAGACAATTCATCTTTCAGGATAGGGCAATCCCCCGGAAAAATCCTTATCTAACCGAGATTCGAGCTCGGGACCTTTTGAATTTGAGGTAGATGCACTGTTCCCAAACAATAGCGATGAGTAAAACTAAAATTCAGGCAATCCTAACAAGAGATTTTCAAAATTAAACACTGCATATTACCGTTTATTTTCCATTATGCATATAAGCAGAAGAGTAGAAGATTTATGACTGACAGTACTAGAAAATGTATCTATGCTATATCATTTTTAATTTTAATCTATGCTTATGTTAATCCTAAGAGAAACTGTTTTACGATAACTTATAAGGCTCTTATTTGAAAGCTCCTGGTTTCGATTCTTGGAGCCGTACACTCCAATCACGAGTTTTTCCTGGTTGACGTGGCGAAGGCTGAGGTTATTTCTCTTCCATCGCAATTTCCTTTTCCTTCTTCTCTCTTTCATTTCGTTTCCCTTTTCTTGTTTCGTGTGGGCTTAAACAGTGTGTAGTGTCGGTCACTCTCCGAAGGATAAGATAGATACATGTTCATTAAAGTTGTACTCAACCAGCCTTATCTGAGCCTTTTCACTACTCCCGCCAGAGGGAATGCTTCTCTAAGTATTCCGTAGGAATAGTCGGTCAATCAAGGTTATTATCGTTAGGAACCTCTGCGCCTCTTTGTCGTCGACTTGCCAGACACCTATAGCCTCCTGCGGAACTTTCTTATATGTTCCTCCAGGAACAAAAAATGACAAAATATGACGCAATAGGTTGAGGTGAGGGGTGTCCCTTCCGTTCCCTGGCCATTGTCATAACTTATTTAGTAGATAAGGCTTACTCCACACAGGTTTAAGTGGCAAATAACTACAAGATTCTTTGAAAATAGCTTTGAACTATACTCTAAGCAGTTTGCGCAATTATTAATACTTTAAAAACCATTCACGAAAGCTGTCAAATCTGCTTTAAATAACTCAACCTTGTACGCAGTATGTATATTGCGACAAACCCGCATACCATCGTTAAATTAATTGGGTTCTAATTGGAGCTTAATTGGAGCTATGAGTTATGTTATCCTCAGGTGAATGCTTGTAGGAAATGGATTTTTGTGGTCGTTGACTACTCAGTCGTATTAATAATACTTTGTTGTAGAATTATTTGGTTTAATTCTTGAATCTAGGTTTGTTTATCGACTCGGATCGGTGACCACATTTCAGACTTCGAAATCTTCGCTTCTCTTCTTAATGCACATGAACACGTTCTTCCTGCCGTAGTATCAACTTGTAAGTAAAGTTTTTCTCACTTCACCATTCAGTTCGAACTTTATTGTGATCCCCTCTATAACTTTATCACATGACCAAACTAGCTCACCCTTCTCAAATGTTACATTATTATTGGTTTCTCATTTTATTCCGAATTTTCGCATTGGTTTACGAAAGTCATATGACTCACTGACGTTCTGCCCACTCTGAGTTGGGGAACGCCTACCCTGAGTTGTTTGTAACGGCATACATCGTTATCAAATCAGCGAAATAAATCTCTTTAGCGTTCATGCTCAACTGCATTTTGAAAGTCTTTTGTCCCAACACATTCCTGGCTGAAAGAATACAATAGTTTTCAGACATTGAACTTTTACTAGCACAAAGAAGGTAACGGTCCTTCCTTCCTGTCTCTCCAACGTTTACAGATTTTTATAATAATATTTTCTCTTTATTGCCCGGATGCTAGTATATATGTTATATTAAATTATATTCTTCCCTTTTTATTCTTTAAGTCAACTGCTATTTTAATAATTCTAATTTCATATTATTATAACAAGATATTAGTTTAGCAAAGCATTTCTATTAATTTATCTTCTTTTTTAATTATTTGACTTCGATTAATTCACCGCCTCCTAATCGCTGCTGATACTGCTTTTACAATAAGCAGTACTCTCTATACGAAGATTGGAAACGTTTCTTTATGATTGTCAGCTTTTTAAAGTCGTTTAAGCTTATGGTAAAACTTATGAATACCCTTGTTTCTCTTTTATTACTGGTTTTTAGCATAACAGTGTGATATTTTCTTTTGAGAATTTTATGGGGTTTGTTAGCTCTTGAATGGAGTACAATTTTCAGTCTAGTTTTTTTTTTTTTTTTTCAAATTGAGCGTCATGAAAGAGATTGCAGTAATTAAGGAATGGACTCATTCTGCAATTCAAATCCGTCTCCCAGTCCAAGGCTTTTTTCCAAGCTTTCCTCAGTTCCCGTTATAGGCAGGTAGGACAATTATTTTAAACTTAAGCCTGGAGTGTTTCCTTTTAAAATGTCCTTTCCTGACATATATTTCATGTCCAGAAAGAAAGGACAATAAGCACTACTCAAAAAAAGAAATAAAAGCAAAGAGACACGAAAGCTTCAAGTTTTCAAAAAAAAAACAAGTAGGCATATGTTGTCCTAGAGTAAGGGACATTTCGACACAGTGATAGGTTGCTGAATTTTATAACCGGTTTAGTATCGCCACCGGTTGAAAATGCAATGTGTGAGCGATTTACTGTGCACCTCATAATAGCTATTTATTGTCTTTAGTCATATACCGCTCTACGTAATTGAAGTAGGAAGTTACTCAGCACTTTTATTGATGATCATTATACATCATAAAACAAAATCGATTACTGCATCTGTTGGCCTCAAGCACTGAAAATAGAGCGTTGTACTGTAAGAGGGTCAACGAAAAATGTCAGTATTATGATTTATGCATTAGCATTTGATAGCCAGTGGTGGTACGTAATACATCTGATGTCAGTGTGCCTTCGCTACTGCGAGGAGGATTGTCCATCTGTCCTGTCTTATATATTAAATAGCCCACAAACTGCCACTATACAAAACAATACAGATATTAATAAGAATTATTTTTAAAAACTGATAGGTATATTTTGTTCCAATGAATATTGAATAATGGATGAGATAAATAGCACGATGTAGATATCGGCATGGAAGCACATAAGGGGTCTATTAAATCTTCGGAATGAAGGGGTGAATTGAGGGACACAGTGGGCAACCAGAACCGGGATGGCAGGCTCGACTTGTACGGGACCCCTAACGCCTCCAGAATGTGAGATCCTGACTCCGTAAGATCAGCGACACAACGAGAGATCTAGGTGGGAGGTCGTCACACGTTGGACGCCAAGACTCGACGCTAACTCCGCCCCACCCCTCGCCTGATCCCTGAAAAAAGACAAGGAAATAAAATACAGGGTATATATGACTACAGAAATGACCCAACGTTCCATTATCAACCTGTTAAAACTACATAAAAACAAGGATAGAATGGCCTGTTCAACGAGAGACGAGCTCGAGACTTTGGTTGTAAGCCCAGACATTAAGGTGGAATCATTCTCTCAATACATTATGGAAAGTTACATAAAAATAGGACCTTTAGTAGTATATTTTAGTAATTTCAAGCTTAAAAAAACAAATACTGTCAATTGACTCGTGTTCTGTTCCTTGGCGCGATTGTGAGGCGGTTCAGTAATACTCGTGTTTCAAAATAAATTGTATGCTAAAACAAGTTGTTGTTACCATCGTGTGCTATCATTTTATTAGACGGCGTTAAACAATTTGGTAGTGATTCACAGATAAGATTAGATTTGGAGATGTTTCAGTTAGTAGTTGAACCTGTTTTCGCTGAAATAGAAAAAATGCAGTATCGTTCGGTCATTCCTTTTTTATTTTTGGATGGGGAAAACGCGCAAGAAAATAAAAGGAAAATTGAATGCTGGGGAATCATTAGCTAATTATTACAAGAGACTTAAATGTGGTGGAACAACTACTTTTGGTTAGGTGTGCCCAAGACTCCTGGCGATATGAGTCTCGTTTATCGCCATATGATTTCGACGGAAACACAAATTCAAATGTTTCAGAATAGGTTGAAGATAAAATATTTGAATGCCATTGTTGGTCACAGCGGACAGCAAGATGTTGCGACTTCTAACCTTAAAAAGTATGTTTGGAGCAATTTAAGCGAAATTGGAAGGCATTTTTGCATCCGACCATGGCGGAAAAGTCATGTAGTTGAGCTTTTGGGATGAATTATTGGAAAAAAATAAATATAATCACTGCACGTGAAGTTAAAGGAGAGACAGCCCCATTTAGTGAAGAAGGAAATGGTGTTTGTCATGATCTCCTACATCCATCCAGAGTTGTCGCCGCCAATTTGCTAGAATTGCACTATGAATTCCTGCCGCACCTCTTGCATTCGTTCAGCCTCGGTACCTATGATTTTTGATCCCAAATATGAAGAAATAATTCAGGAGGTCAAATGAGATCATCTTTGAAACGCATACATATTCACACAGCTCGGCTATTCATGTTTTTGGAGTATTCAAATGACAAGGAGTTGGGAGAAGTGTAAGAAAACTATAACGGTACATAATATTTGCCCGCCTCGGTAGCATAGATGGTAGCGTGTCTGACTCACGTTCGAGAGTTCGAATCTCGGTCTGGGTTAGTTATCTGAATAAGGTTTTTCCGGGGGTTTTCCTTATCTTAAAGAGGAATGTCGGGTAACTCTAAGCTCTATGGACCCTGGGTTCATTTGAGCATCATTTCACCTATTTCATTCATCGTGCGATATGACTTTAACGTTGGAGGACGTAAATTAAAAAAATATTAGATAGTAAACCACTCTCGTAATCAAGTTTTATAAAAAAAAAGCAAATAGCTACATAGGTTTTCTAAACATTCTATGGAATAAAACTCGTATTTATAGCTTTAACCTAGTTCTGAATAGGACAGTGACTAGCTGCTGCTGTTAAACTCATATAGCACTTATTGTAATTTCATTATCTTCTCAAAGCGACATTATATACACGCTAAAACCATTTAAATATCTGTATACGGAAACTTACTGATTGATATTTTGTTTGTTACAGGTGAGAGACTGTTGATTAAAGGAGCCGCTGGAAGAAATGAGTAAATATGTGAGTGTCATTTATGTAAAGTATGTTTTTAGAGGAATTCTATTCTATTATATACCTAGAGTATATAAAAATATTAACACAGGTTTCTTTATATCATTCATTATCTTCTCTAAGATACGAGGTTATGTATTTGAGATTCGTGACATGCTTTTGTGGTTCATAGAGTCTTTATACTTAAAGAAGGATAAAATAGTATTTTTAAATTAGTTAAAATTACTTTCTTTTACATTCCTAATTTGTACGTTAACTTTTTTTTCTAAAACTATGCATGGTACGCTGTTGTTAAAGTATTATAACCTACCTCTAAATTAATAGTTTTATTTCCTGTCATATTTACAATAATGGTAACCTCTTTCTATGTACCACACCTTTTGATGCCATTTCCGGTATCCCAGTCTTTGATGAACCCACTACTGGCTATTGCAGTAGCGAACTATTTAATATTTATCTTAGGTTACAAGTAAACGAGTCTGAGAAAGGACAACATCAGTTAAGTTGCTTGATAAATTTAATAGATGCAAATAATGAGCTATTTGAGGATATAGGATTAAACTTTCCCTGAATCTTTGTACGAGTAACTGTAACTGTTGAAGTATTGTGTGTTTTAACTTCTGAGTTTCAATAATTTGGTGGTTTAAAATAACGTTTCTGTAATAGCAGTAAAAAGGGAAGTTGTCCTATTTACCTATAAACCGAGCGCGGTCTTTAGGCGCTACGGACTGCCGATAATCGATAACATTAAAACACTTTTGTAAGACATTACAGACACACATGTACATTCTCTTTTGTCAACATAAGTTGAAACAAAGTTCCTACTTATATGTAGCCAGATCTTAAATCTCAATCGCATCTGGAACATAATGTTTACTCTCTGAACTTGCCAAATTCTAAGAATTTCATTTCCCTTTGTAATTTTCAGAGCATTGTCTACATGTGTTTCTACAGGTTCTGGGATTACTGAACAACCGATGTTTCCTGATTCCGGTTACTTAAGTTGATAGATCTCTTGCTTATTTGAATTTCTTCGGAATGTCTAATTCCCTTAGCTACACTGACTTAAGTAATTGTCTTCCCTTAACAAGGAACTTGGCATTAATTTTAACATAATAAAGTTATTTATTGTAATTGTTTATCTATCTCCCTATTAGGCGTTACTTTGTAGATATACAGGATGTATCAGAAATACTTCTACATATTTTGAGTATGTGTTCTCTACATCATGAGTAGGAAAAAGCTTCATATGAGCATATGTCCCATAATTCGTTGATCAATAGCCTTCAGGGGTCCAACCTCACAACTTCATTCCTCTGTGCACTCACAGAAGACTTTGACTCATACTACATACGCAGATGGCGAAGTGTTGCCATGGAGATTTGTTTACTCGGAGTTAACTATATGTTTTTCGTTCAACCATGGCTGGATATTCATTTCGTCAACAGGCATACATGATTTTTATGTATGGTCGCGTGAGGCTGCACGACTCTATCAGATGGAGTTTCCAGACCAAGTCATCCATTCTTTGTCGCTGTTTATCGTCGCCTTGCTGAGACAGGAACCACGGAACCACGGACTATTGATCGAGTAATAAGCAGACGAGAACCAGTTCTATGGCCTGCGCGTTCTCCCGACCTCAGTCCTTTGGATTTTCATCTCTAGGAGCGCCTTAAACTATTGGAGCAGGCATCCCGGATGAAGAAACTCTTCATCGACGTAACATGGAAGCGTGCGAAACCATTCGATACCATCCCGGAGTTCTTGAAAGAGTGAGGTAGTCTACGATTCGAATGTGCAGGCATGCCTAAGAGCAATAGGAGGACCTGTCTAACATTTATTATGAGTAGTGTTGACAAATACATGCAAATGCATGCTTTATTGGCTGGTCATATCTTAATGAAACTAGCTAGTTTTCAACTTCATGCCAAATTAAGAAGATTTGAACATTGCTGTTTCTGCATATTTGTGCATATTTTGGGTGTTAGAGCATATTTTAGGTCTATGTGCATATTTTGTGTATATTTCGCAGTTATTGGGTAGAATCTATCCATAGATTTTGTGTAAGGTCACCTGGATAATGGCATTTTTGAAAAAGAAGTTGCTTTCTTGAACCGTCTGTGTGTAACCGGTTTTTAAAAATTCGTCATTTACATTTGTATATTATGTATGGACTAGTTTCGGAAGCCGTTGCATTCATTTTCAACCTTGAAGGTTTATAGTGTATTGTACTTGGAACCATTAAGCTGTCATTGCGAACAGTTTTCTACCTGTTGCCACCGTTTTTCCCGTAATTGTGAGAGAGACAATTTGCTTCTTAACATTCTTGAACAAAGCTAGCTCCCCTGGCTAATTTACTGTCCATGGAACCATTAGGCTTAGTGTAAAGAGCTTTTTATTTAAAACCTGCCCCTTAAGGTTAAAATAGATAACTAAAGAAAAAGATAACTAAATGGTAAAAGCTTCTTTCTCTATTTTTTTAATTGAACGAGGTTAAGGCATCTGAAAGCGCGTGTTTTAATTTGACAACATCTCCAAGTGTATATTCTACTTAATGGTTGCAGAACTGTCAAGGTGTTACCTGTTCTGCTTCAATTTTGTATTGTGGTATAGTGTGCAGTACATGTTTTATTGTTTTTGGGTTCATATTATAACAATTTTGAAAATGCCTAAAGGAAAAAGTGCCTAAGGTATCGTTTACACAACAAGAGATCCCAGATTACTCATTTCTAAGCTGCAATAATGGTTTGGTGATTCGCCAGATTTTCAAAAAGGAGAGGGTACAAAATTGTATATTTAATTAAGATTTATGTCACATAACGTGACATACCTACGTGAAATTTATGCCTATTTTGTTGTTTTTGTATCTTTCCTAGGTTAAATGTGGTAAAAAGTTTCCAGTAATGCAGCACATTAACACCACATGATAGTGCATGTTTGGGTGCATATTGTTGCGAGGCATTGATGCGGCGTGAGCGGCCGGCGCGCGCGAAAGAGACAGATAGCGCAGCGCGGAGATAAAATCTTGCCGAAACAGAGAAAGAAAGAGACAGATCTGTGAAAGTTTCTTCCTTTCTGATGCCATCTTGATTGTTACAGAGCGTTCCACTAATTTCTAGAAACAGTGACTGGAGATATAAAAGTGCCACTGCTTACAACGCAGTGGTTCAGATGTTAATAGAGTTGTGAATTGAAAGTTGGACTTTGAAGTGTATCGCGAGTGATTTTGTTCGTTTGTTTATGTGTGGTGAAGCAACCAGAGACTACGATGTGTATGACACGTCACTTTAAGGAACCTGTAAGGGGTGTAAAAACTACCTTTCTACGGACATAAAGAGCATTTTGAATTACTAGACTTTTAATTCTACGAACCCACAAAGTCACAATATTTTGGCAATTTATAATGCAAATTTGCATTCATATTTTCATGTTTTAATACATATATTTCTCAACATTATTATGATCTTTGTGTTTTATAAGTGTTCCAATATGATGAACAGCTCCTAACGAGAAAACAAATGATTAAGGTACATATGTTCATATGAACTTTTTTTCCTTCTTGTGGTGTAAGGAACTCATACCCGAAGTTTGTAGAAGTATTTCTGATATATCCTGTAATTATTAATCTCACTAGTGAACATTTCGGTATAATAATTTGATATTGCTTATACTCTAGTATAATTGTAGATTATAATATGATGCTAAATATTTTAAATGTTTTGTTTCTGGATTTACCTGCCTATGTTTATTAGATCCAAAACTCATACAACTCAGTTCATTAGTGTACTCTTTTGTAATTTACGTCCTCCATCGCTAAGTCATATCGGACGGTGAATGAAATTGGTGAAATGATGCTCAAATCAGTCCGGGATCCATGGAGCTTAGAGTTACCTGACATTCGTCTTTCAGAATAAGGGAAAACTGCGGGAAAAAAACCTTATCAAGGTAACTCAACCTAACCGAGATTCGAACTCGGGACCTCTTGAACGTGAGGCAGACATGCTACCGAGGCAGACAATAGTGTATGTTGACCGACATTCTCTCTAAAAAGGGGCTTAATGTATTTAACCATACTTCTATAAAATCTAGATCAGAAAAAGCAGGTTATGCGAATTAACCAGGTCCTTTTTTTTTTCTTTTTTTTTTCTTATCATTTCTAATTGGCAAGTGAACATAGTTATTTCAGTAAAATTTAATGCCAAGTTTCTACGTACTCTTCATATCTTTGTCAACTACTGTTTGGAGTTTATACTTAATGATATTTTGAAAATTTCAAAACAAAAACAGTCAGTGTATTGAACAACCGTTCAATCCTGTTTGTGTAGCATAGCCGAACATTAATAATAATAATAATAATAATAATAATAATAATAATAATAATAATAATAATAATAATAATAATAATAATAATAATAATAATAATAATAATAATAATAATAATAATAATAATAATAATAATTAATAGTTTTGGAGTTATTTCAAATAAAATAGTTTAAGATAACTTTTAGTGAGGCGGATAGCGGCTTTTATTTAATTAAACCGTAATTCTAAAGCAAACCCAGGTAGTTTAAACAGGTTTTCCTTTAATTCTTTTAAACCTTATAGATAATATCAGGTAATTTAATCTTAGAATCATTAAAATGGATAATTAAAGTTGATTACGGCGATTAATTTAAAAATGGTGCATCTTGTCGTCCAATTACGTCAATTATACTCGTATAACAGTCAACAATACCTACACGTTTTAACAAAAAAAGGAAACAAAATGGAAAGCAACAATTTAATTGCTATTTTTTATTTTATTTTACTGTAGTGGCTGAACAACTAAAGTTAGAGGAGTATAATCGTATAATTAATTTTCTTAGTTACTTAATAGTACTTAATTACTTTCGTTTTCAAAATCCAGCTCTTCCTTGTTATTCTTTTTTTTTTTATTTATTTATTTAAGCACCATCTTTTCGTGCCTGACAAATTAAAATCACTCACAAAAAGTAGCTCAACTGGACAGACATGATTTCTTTTTATATGGGTATATACGAAGGCTGTTCAATAAAGAAAAATCATAATTTTACGGTCATAATTTTTCGCACTAAAATTCAATCTTATTATATTTTCTTAGCTTAATGTGAATTAAACATGCCGTAGTAGTTTCATTGTTGGTACTTTTGGTTCCCGCCTGTGAGAACCAGGCAAGTTCAGACATGTTCAGTATCGCCTAATGCTGCAATGGAGGTAACATGCAGTTAACGTTGGTGTTAGAGGAAGATCCGGAGTTTCTTTCAAACGTAATGACTGCTGATGAAACTTGGCTACATCATTTTGATCCTGAGAGCAAACAGCGAAGCTCAGTGTGGAAATCTCCTACATCACCAACCCCCAAAAAAGCAAAAGTGATTGCTTCTGATGGGAAAGTTATGATCATCTCATTCTTTGATATTCATGGAATGGTTTATCAGCATGTTGTACCTGCACATACATCAGTAACTGGACAATACTACAGGGATGTCCTGAAAACATTGCAAGTCCATATCAGGCACAAAAGACCACATTTCCATGAAGCAGGTTGGATGCTGCACCATGATAATGCGCGGCCGCATATTGCCAATGTTGTTGCTGAATATCTTGCAAAAATCAACGTGAAGTGCGTCTCTCACCCTCTCTATATTCCGGATTTAGCCCCATGTGACTTTTTTCTATTTTCTAACTTAAAGAAACGCCTTCGTGGGAGCATTATCCATCATCAGAAGCAGTGGTGAAGGCTGCGGAGGCGATTTTGAAGGATCTCTCTAAAAATGGATTTCAGCATGTCTTTGAAGACTGACAGAAACGCTGGGACAAGTGTATCACATTCAGGGGAGACTATTTTGAGAATGACTATCAAAATTATGAGGATGAGTAAAGGAACGTTGTCAAAAAAAATTGTGATCATTCTTTATTGAACAGCCCTCGTAGGTAGAAGATCATGAAACGACATAAACAAAATTTCTTAAATTTTGGGGGCTGCCCCATCCTTCTTTTAGTATTCTATCCCATTTCGTCCCGTCCGTCTTTCGTGCAATTATATTGAATCTTATAGGTTGTCGAAGAATTCATAATAAATAGCCACGTCATGTCATGTCATGCCCGTACACAGCATTTATCTTAATTTAGATGTTAGAGTAGACGGTGTAGCCCACGTCGAAAGCTATTATCTTGTTGCACACATATTGTCAGTGACCTGTACAGTGTATCATGTAGGGAAAAATATAATGTAAACCGATAAAAAAGATGATTATGACAGGGTTTTTCACTGATGGTGTCAGTGGTACAAGTACATTAACAAGAATGCAATTTATATATGCAACGTCAGCATGAACTGCAACGGGCGCCTCTTCGAAACCTGAAGTTGATTTAGGTCATTAACTTATCAAGTATTTACAAGCATTTACTATACATAGACAAATGGCACGTCGTTTACTTGCTCTTACGCCGCGATTATGCTAATCTGGTTTTTAATTCATATACTTATGCTTTAAGATAAATGACTTGTACTTAAAAATGCAGTCGCTCTTATTTTTAATATCTAACAACAGTATTCATCATCACTGTAGGTGAACTTAATCACCTGATTAACTCGTTGTAGAAAACACTTTCCTGTATGAGATAGCGTTATGCAGATTTCAAGGTTTGCGCATCTGCAATGTTCCCGCATCGAAGCAAGAGTCCTTTAAACAGGTCTCGTGCATTTGTATGAGCTGCAAAATCAAGTTTGTGTTTTCTTGGGCTACTTTTCTTCCCCTCTCCCTGCACTTGTAGTAAGGAAGTTGCTGTTTAACTTTGTTCTCACAGGTATTTACATGGGGCATTGCATTGTGTGCGAATTCACCAAGCTCCGTTCACACCAGAACAATTTATTGACATCCCTCTTACTGCTGTTGCACTTCTGCTAATTCTGAATCAGTTTGGTTCTCATGGAGCAGGGATGCCAATCTGTGTCCCACGTTGTCATTCTCCTATTTGTGTTGCGGGTGGTCGGACTTTACGGCGACACAGCTCCTTAGAGGGTAGGTAAACCGCAGAACTAAAAAGTTAACCTCGTGTCCTCTACATTTGCACCTATATAGTGCAATTAAAAATACAAAATGAAAGAAAAGTGAACTTAAGATCATTTCATTATCCAACAAACATTTGATTGCCTTTCTATTAGTCAGATACAGAATTACATGTATATATTCATCTATGTACAACTTATACGAGGTGTGTTCTAGTTATAACATCTATTTTTTTCTCGAACTGGTACCAGTTAGGAACTTTTGTTTTTTCATATACACGTGGACTCTTTCTGAATGCATGGCAGAGATGGCAGCGACGAGAGTTAAGGCTGTTTTTGATACTTAAAATGGCGACGTTCTCATTTCAAGAACAGCGTGAAATCGATGCTCCATTCATGCCGTCATCAGGCGTCAACATCGCCTGACAATTTGCTACGCGCGCAGCCTTGTGATCATCCGTCAGCATTTGTGGCACCCACCTGGAAGACACTTTTCGCATTTTCACATCTTCCTGCAGGATTCTGTGCACAGATCCTACGGAAATGCCAATTTTGGAGGTGATGTCTGCAACGCTCAATTGGCAATGCTCCAAAACAAAGTTCTCCACTCAATGGATCATGTCGTCAGACCGGCTGGTGCGAGACCGTGACTCTCTTTGTTGTCACACAATGTTCTGCCTTCATTGAACTGTCGCACCCAGGAACGAACATTAGACACATATATGGTACCATCACCATATGCCTCACTCAAACTGGCGATGAATTTCAATAGCTGTCACATCACGAAAATGGATAAAACGAATGATTACACGCCGTTCTTGCAATGAAAACGTCATCATTTTAAGTGGCAAAAGCAGTCCTAGCTCTCGTCGCTGCCACTACAGGCACCATTACACCACGGACTATTGATCGAGTAATAGGCAGAGGAGAACCAGTTCCATGGCCTGCACGTACTCCCAACCTCAGTCCTTTGGATTTTTATCTCGTTTTTTTTAATTTACGTCCTCCAGGTTAAGTCATATCGGACGATGAATGAAATGGGTGAAGCGATGCTCAAAGGATTCCGGGGTCCATAGAGCTTGAGCTACCCGACATTCGTCATTTAGGATAAGGGAAACTCCGGAAAAAACCGTATCCAGGTAGCTCACCCTGACCGAGATTAGAACTCGGGATCTCTTGAACGTGAGGCAGACACGCTACCATCTACGCTACCGAGGCGGGCTTTGTAGAACTAAAAGTCCAAGCTGTAGAAATTCAAAATGTTCTTTATTTTCGTAGAAATACACTCTGTTTACAACTCCCGGCTCTTATATAGCTCCGCTCACTGTTCGAGGAATTACCGATATTTTCTGTAACAAACAAGACATCACTAGGACCTTATAATTATCTAACTTTATCTGTTTTGACATGCCTTTTATCTCCGCGCTATCTCTATCTGCTTAGGCAAGCTCTTTATCTCCGCCCGCCACTATCTGTCACTTATCTCTCCGAACCGAACTTTTTGTGCGTCGCCGCAGTCGCGACAATATTTACACATAAGAATTAACAATTCCAAGATAACATAAAAACCAGATTTTAAATTATGTCGTCGAGATTTGAATTTCGACATTACACTTCAACTTATAAAACGTTCAATTTTTATTTTCATGTTATACGTTTGTTGCATTTTAATGTTCTGCGAATAAAGGATTCCTTAACAGATAACGTCTTTCTTTTCTTTTTCCAAACAAATCTTAGACCTAATGACTGTTACGATCTCATAGACGAGTTTTGTGCCCTGAATTTCTTTGAACGGCCCATAGTTCTCTTCCCTGTTGCGCTTTGGAACTGCATCTCAACGAGTTCATCATCCAGTTATTCTGGTATGCTTTGATGACTGGTTCTAAGTGTAGTTGTTTCATCACATCATCGCTGCGTTTGTAATTCCACTTGGTGCATCCTGCTGTGTATCTCATGTACCACATTTCATTAGCAGTTATTCTGCTTTCCTCTCTTGTCCGTCAAGTGCATGCCTCGCTGTCACTGTCAACCCTTTTACTTTCTCTGCCACTTATCTAGAATAAATAAAGTAGTTCATTCCACACAAAAGTACGATAAAACATTTACTGTAAGTTCACGTTCTGGTGTAGTCTATGTAAAAAACTTTTTCTGTAGCAATAACTGTTTCCGAAATAATGGTTGTTGCATTTTAAGCAGTGCCTGATTAGACTGCCGTGCACATCTCTAAGCTATCTTATATAAAACGTGATGTATCTGCTGTGGAGGCTAACTTAAACATTACTAGCATAAAATATGAGGCTTCCTTTGTCAGTAGTATATTTATTTCCTGCTGTTCTTGTTAAATGTTTCAGCTAAACGTTCTCTTTGTAAAACTGATAGCCTCAAGAATTACAAATCAATGCTTATCGAACACCAAGCCTACTCCAAATGTTTGTGATACGAAGGAGGAGGAGGAGGAGGAAATGAAATTAAGTGATGAAAGATAATAGTAATACATGGGATTAAATTAACCTTCTGTCGGGTTGTTCGGCTCCAAGGGCTGAACCCTGGGCCTTCCGAGTGCGAATTGTTCTTTTGCATGAGTGCACAATTTTACATTTTCTTCTTTAATTTCTTTAACATAAGTCCTAGTTAGAAAGCTAATAATATAACTTCAAGTTCGAAAAGAGAGCTTCTACTTCGCCTCCTGTTTGCTCACATGTCGAACCGTTTGCCCTCGTGTGAACAGAGCTCCCAGCAGAGAACAATAAAACAAACCAAGGCCAATTAGCAAAAATGAGAAGGTGGAAATTAGCTTCCTCAAATTCCTAAGCTTTAAAATTCAAATTACCCGCAAGAGTTAATGAGCCTTTATTACGAAAAGAAACAATGAATGTCAGGGACCTATTAGAGGTCTTTTGTTCTACTACCGCTCCCGGACAGGGTAAAGCAACCAGTGACTGACACGTTCTATTATTTATCATTATATATCTTAATGTTAGGTTCAGCATAAAGAATAACTGAGAAAAACATGTAATTTAACTCTATATTAGTGAATAATGGGTTGGCGTGTCAGAGTGTTTCTTTTGAGTGAAAAGTTTGCCTAAAAAAGAAAATGTATTAGCAATTCGTGTTGTTCAATACAGAATTATGTGAGTTACAAAACAGTGTGGTTAGTTTGTGTATGCTTACACACTATTTGTTCTTTCCGAGTCAATAATATAGGGTGTCAAATCAATAACAAAGAGCATTTTCTGCTCTTTTTGTCGACTTGACACTCAATTTAATTGAAATTAAATAACAGTACATTAGGATACAGAAACTAACCACACTATTTTGTAGACTACATAATTCTCTTTCGAATAACATAAAATGAATTGCTAAAATATCTTATTTTGCATAGGTAATTTTGAGTTAAAGAAACGCCATGGTGTATGGATTGTAGCAAATGCTGTTTACTATAAGGTGTTTAGAAATACGATTAGAAATATTCATCAGGAAAGGCCTCCTGCCAATAGAGCAGAGCACCACATGTAGATCATAGTAGGCTCTTTGGTTTTCCTTCATATCTTTCTTCCAGTAATGAAGGAGAAACCCGAAGAGCGACCATATTTTCACGACGAAGTGCGACAGCCAGAATAGAGCCCTTAACGATTCCAGATTAACTCAATCCTGAGGCCCACAGAATCCCCGAACCTTCTTCATCTTGGATACTGTAACGGCTATTTCATATTTTTCCATAAATTTGAGAATTTGTTCTAGATTGTTCTAGAAAATGTAATTTGTATAAAATAGAAAGTGAAACTGGGTAGGCCACAGAATGACAAACTTAAGTAACAGTGTTCCTATAGGTTGTTATAATAATGTGATTACGTAATGTTGTGACGTGAGCCAATGGGATAAAAATAAATTAGAGTTTCCTAGAAACTTTGTATGCAGAGATTCGATAATATGGGAATAGTTTTGATGTCACTCTTCGTCAGATCATTGAAGTGTAAAGACGTGTTTTCTGTAGTGCCGATCTGCAAGTCTGCAGAATCTTAAACTGCAAGGTTGCAGTATTGAGCATTTTATAAAAGGATATAGTCAACAGATCTTAACAGTGTGATAAGATATATTAATTGTTTTTGTTGAATAAATTCCAACTAAAGAAGAGAAAAGTTTTTATTATTTTCTAAAAAGTATTCTCGCTCCTATACTACGGCCAGAGAGAGAGAAGATTCTGCTCCAGAGCGCCGAGGCATACCTCTACAAGAATTCTTCGAATTCGACAGAAAAGGTGAGAATAATTAACCATTTTCCATCACTCACGCCTTTTGCAACGAATTATTCAGCTTCAGTGCTTCCAATGAAAAGAGTCGTTTCCAAGAAGAGGCACCAACCGTGCAGCCAAGACCCAGGGAGAAGTATTTCGACGTACAAATTTCAATCCGCCCTCACCCCCGCGGCCCAACCGTTGCCGTAGCCTGAAACAAATGATCAAATGAAATGAAATGAATGCCTGAAACAAATGATTGCCGTAGCCAATTCT
Source organism: Mantis religiosa (assembly GCA_030765055.1). NCBI lineage: Eukaryota > Metazoa > Arthropoda > Insecta > Mantodea > Mantidae > Mantis > Mantis religiosa. The sequence continues at coordinate 134,227,516 of CM060955.1, read as the reverse complement.
GAAACAAATGAAAGTGAAACAAATGAAAGGAAATGTTAGACAGTTCATGATAGAAAAGGAACCATTCGATCCTGACCTGGAGAAATCACAAGAAGAACCAAAGGTCAGAGTGACCATTTGGACTGGAATATAACTTGGGACTTTCCCATTGCCAGGCTCACATTTTATCACGGAGCTCTCTCACTCAAGAACTCCTGATTAAATCACTATGTCGTAGTCAGCAGGAGCACTGAATGAAACGAGGGTAACTATTTTACTTCAAGAATCTTTTTAATACGGAAACTATCTGGTGTATCCTATCCAGGGCGTTCCATGAACAATGTGTTAATTTTTTATATACGTAGTCACCGCCACTTTCATTATCTCTGAGCCAGATGCAACATCCTGACATTTTTAAATTCTCTGCTCTCTCCAGAGTTCAGTTCATCACGGTGTGCATCCTGCAAGGAACAAAAGGATCAAAAACGTGCCACTGCACACACAAGTCCTGTATCTCACAGAAGACGTGCTTCTTGCGAGGTGAAGTATTGCGATGCCATTCCATGGAGTGTTTTTCGGTTCCTTAATGATCGTTATCACAGCTGGTTCTTCCAAGTACCCACTGTATCACAGAACATCACATGTTGTGTTTCAACTGTTCTTTGGTGAAGCTTGTTCCCTGTCGCTGTCGACTGGTTAGACATTTGTCAACGGCCAAAAAACCCTCACTCATTTTCTGATTTTAATGGTGTCAACGGTGTTTTCACATTACAAAGTTTTCAGTCGACAGGAAATCTCAATTAAACGGAATTCTTTCTCTGTAGAGCATCCATTATGATAGTTACAGAGATGTCCAGGAGTTACTTTCACACAATTCAACATTCAGGCAATGTAACCATCAGAGACTTGTTACTATTTAGAACATATAACTCAATAATGTTAAAGGTTTGAAAAGAAGAAACATAACTTAACTTCGTAATGTTGTAAATACAAAAAATACAGAAAAGTAAAGTAAATTTCCAACGTTTGTTGAGTCACAGGGTGACTGTTCCATCGTTCTTAGAAATAAAATTCATCGTTTATAGAATAACGCTAATTAAGTTTCACTAAATCATGTATATTTAACTCCAAGAGTGAGATAGCCCCGTCATCATAAGCTCCCGAATTCGACTACTGACAGGCACCCACATTGACCTTAAGTTCTTTCTAGTTTTCCCTCTCGGTAGACGAATTCTGGAGTGATTTCTCATCTTTTCTTTTCATTTTTCAGATGTGTCTTCTATATTTCGTGGCAATCATACGCTGAACAAAAGCTGCTTGGTCGATCATCGGCCTCTCTCGTTGGTTCCACTAATGGTATAGATCTTCGGGTCCCCATCCCTTTCTTCTTGGGAGTGGTAGACACAATAGTTCCTCGCCACAATGTGTGAGGTGTACTCTTTCGTTATATAATCCAAATGGCAATGATTATAATTGGACATAATGCTGGGGAGTGCTACCTTTGTAAAGTAGTGTTTTGACAAAAAGAATATACACTTATATCTAGAAAAGTAAAGCATTTCTCTAGAAAGAAATAATATTTCCTTCAGAAGATTTCCGTGTTTAATTAGCAGCTAATTCCTTCTTCTTCATCTTCAACTTGCCTAGTTTTACCACTATTGTGGTGTTACTGGATCCTTCTTCCTCTCTCCTATCCTCCATCGGATTGACGAACAGCAATTCCGGACGCATAAGACACAGAATCCAGGATGGGTGATCAGGCCGATACCTGGTATGACAGAAGTAGATGCAAGAATTAGAGCGAAATGGATGAAAGGAAAAATGATAATTGATCAATATTTGGAATGATAGTGGCAGAAACAGGGTATCCCGAAGAAAACCCGTCCCTGCGCCGTATTGCCCACCACAAATCTCGCATGCTATTGCCTGGGATCAAACACGGGTGAGAGTCAAGCGGTCTAACCTCTAGGCCACGCAATGACCTTTAATTATCAGGTACTTAAACACAGTTTTATTATTTCTCATGTGATTTGATAGAAACAAATTCCAGAGCACTAATATGAACTATTCAGCAATGTTACAAGAAGTCTGAAACACGGGTCAGAAATAGCCTCTTTCTCAAAGAACTCTACTGCGATTATGCCAGCTAATTGGGAACTTACAGTAATGTAATATGATCAGATACTCGTCATTGAAGTTGAATGAATGAGAAATGAGTTACTGGTGTCGTACAAACGCATAACAGCCAGTATTTATGTCTAACATTTCGTCTGCAGTAGGAAATTAATAATAGTCTTAAGTTGGTATCGCCATGGATCTTTGGTAAAAAACTTATCAAGAATAATGTACTCGCCGAATTATGCAAATAGCCAACAACTGTTATTATTTATTTTATAATAAAGGCACTAATGTGATCATGGTAATCGAAAAGGGTTGTTATATAGATTTTTTTTCGTCAACTTTATTTAATATAATGACTGAACAGTTAATTGTTTTATCTAAATATTTTCAAATCGTAACATACTGCTTTATCACAATTATCTGATAACTTGACGATTTAAAAGTGTAATGAAACTGTTTGGCTAGTTTCTTAACTTCATTCTTTCCGAGAATTTGAACAAGATTGGTTCAAACTATATCGTATGACATATTTTAAATACACAGAAGTTTAAGGAAAATATAAGTAGTGTAATAGACGTGGGTAGGAGATAAGTTTTAGGCCGTATATATAAATGCTATTTTTTAATTTTGTTCTAAAAATTGGCAAAAGCTTTTATGGGTGCCCTTAATGGTACTATATTAACAAGAAGATAAACAATGCAAGAACCAAGTTACCTTTTGCACTTTTCCATGTGAGGTAAGTAGCATTTGAATAGAGTGGTTGGAAAATTGCAAGAAATCTCTCAAATTTATTTTTGTTTTTGCCAAGTACATATAGTTATGCAGACCTAACCTAAAAAGTGTGGACTCGTATGTGAGAAGTATTATTCCAAAAATGTTTTCAGAGCGTCGTTTAATTAACCTCTACAAATAAGGAGCATCCGTGCAGTTTTACTAAAAGAGAAATTCAGTTTAAGGTTGAAATTCCAAACTATTGTTATGAAATACGTAAATATTGCCATCCTCACTCGTAACCTGTTGTGAATATAAACCACTTTGAGGACACAAAACGCCTCTGGCAAGATCTGATTAAAGACACGCAGTTTACTTTCACTTTAATGGCGGTCGTAAAATTAATAATCGTCTCGTCCGCACACAACAGGAACAGAAGAAAACGTTGTCCCTAAAAAAGGCGTTTACCGAGCGGAATGGTTAAGATGCTAACGTCTGGGGCCCGTATTCGCGTGATCCTGGGTTCTAATCACACGGACCGGCCAGTCTGACCTATTCCGCCACTTTCTAGTTAGCCCGCCTCGGTAGCGTGGTGGTAGCATGTCTACCTCACGTTCAAGAGGTCCCGAGTTCGAATCTCGCTCAGGGTGAGTTAGCTGGATAAGGTTTTTCCGGAGTTTTGCCTTATCCTTCAAGACGAATGTCGGGTAACTCTAAGCTCCATGGATCCCGGACTCATTTGAGCACCATTTCACCCATTCCATTCAACGTCCGATATGACTTAACGTTGGAGGACGTAAATTACAAAACAAAACAAAAACTTTCTAGTTTTTCAGTTAAGGTAAATACCAGACTGGTCACCTTAAAACTGCAATCCAGACGTACACCCCAATTCTAAAACTGTAATAAAAAAGAAATATGAACTCTCAGCCATCCATTCTGAAAGCAGATACACTGAACGGCTACCTGTGTCATTTATCCTTACGATGCTGGCACTAAGGTCTCTGAAAGTATCATCTGCTTGTCACATACACCAGATGAGTTCAAGTTATAACACCTTCCTTTTTTTGGGACTGGTACCAGATAGGAACTTCTGTTTTTTTATAAATACACGTGAACTCTATGTGAATGAGTGGCAGAGTTGGTAGCACTGTATAGTGCATAGAACTCTAGTGACAGCGAAGATAGTTAGGATGTTTGTGATACTTAAAATGGCGACGTTTTCATTGCAAGAACAGCGTATAATAATTCGTTTTCTCAATTTTCGTGGTGTTACAGCTATTGAAATTCATCGCCAGTTGAGTGAAGCATGTGGTGATGGTACCATGGATGTGTCTAATATGCGTTCTTGGGTGCGATAGTTTAATGAAAGCAGAACATTGTGTGACAACAAACCAAGACAGTTGCAGACATCACCTCCAAAATCGCCATTTCCGTGGGATCTGTCCACACAATCCTGCATGAAGATCTGAAAATGCTCAATCGGCGATCCTCCAAAACAACGTTCTCCACTCCTGCATCATGTTGTCAGACCGGCTAGTACGAGGCAGTTAGACACATCCATGGTACCATCACCACATGCGTCACCTTTGCACTCGTCTTACCATATTCTCTGAAGTTTTACGCAGAGTATCCTCGCCAATGTTACTTATTTCGTTTCGAAAGGATTGTTTGAGAACATCAATTTTCCGTGGCCTATTCCTGTACACTCTATTTTTAGATACCTCCACAAGAAAAATTCCGGTGAGGTTAGGTCAGGGGATCTGGGAGGCCACAGACCTTTTGAGATTATTCGATTATCAAAGAAACTGGTTACAAGTTCCATGATGTCATTAGATGTGTGGCACGTTGCTCTATCTTGCTGGAAATAACCTTCTCTCAATTCGATACCATCTAACTGCTCCATAAATGTCTTGAAGATACTCATATAAACTCAATGTCTACAGTCTTATCAAAGAAAATGGGACCAACGATCCTGGAAGCTGACACCGCGCACCATACTCCAACCTTTTCATCAATTCTCCCAGATCCGCTGAGATCATTAAAGCAAATTTCTGCATTCTACAGCTTTCAAAGGGAAATTATGGCCTATTTAAATGGTTCAGGTTTATTTCGATCGCACTATTACCCAGTTGAAGGACGTTCAAAAGCACCTTATATCTACAATTTATTTTTCTATGATTCTTATATGCCTTTTGGTTAGCTAGTTTCTCATAGCAGATCTAAGCTTGCGAACTTCCATTTTACTTTTACCTCTTTGTCCATTGCTAGCCAATGTGCAAGTGTGTATTAAGATAAAATAAAATAATATTTTATGTTTTTATCTCTTCCATTGTTTAAAAAAAAACTCTACAGAATTTACTGCCGCAATTGTACCAACTATTCAAGAAATATGCCATTATTTTTTCTCATCAACTCCCACCTTGTGTGTGTGTGTGTGTGTGTGTGTGTGTGTGTGTGTGTGTGTGTGTGTGTGTGTGTGTGTGTGTGTGTGTGGGTGGGTGGGTGGGTGGGTGGGTGGGTGGGTGGGTGGGTGGGTGGGTGGGTGGGTGGGTGGGTCGGTGGGTGGGTGGGTGGGTATGTGTGTGTAATAGTTCAACACTATAGAAATCCAATAGAGAGCTTATGCTGCCACTTTTAGTTAGTATTTTGTATTTTACATTTCTCTCAAATTCACACCACTGCTATAGTTGAGAGCTCTTACGGGGATAGGGGAAACTTGTCATCCTACAACAAGTGTGTTCTATACAGTGAATGGTGCGGTTAAAGTCCACTTTCATCAGAAATTTTCATGCAGTCTTTTTTGCTCTTTAGATACTGCACTGGTGCAGAAAATGGTGATAACTGAAGCTAAAAAATACAAAAAGTAAGTAGTGCTAAAATTAAATGTAATTAAAATGTTTTTTTAATTTATTTATATCCAGTGGCATAAGCCACCATCCCTGCCCACCTTGGTAGCGTGGTGGTAGCATGTGTGCCTCACGTTCAAGAGTTCGAATCTCGGTCAGGGTGAGTTACCTGGATAAGGTTTTATCCGGGATTTCCCCTTACCCTCAAAGGCGAATGTCGGGTAACTCTAAGCTCTATGAACCCCGTGCTCATTTGAGCATCATTTCACCCATTCCATTCATCGTCCGATATGACTTAACGTTGGAGGACGTAAATTACACCCCAAAAAGGCCATCATCCCCGGGACGTGTGTTTCACTACGCATTTCCTTCAAGGTGCATCAACTAGGAGCACTAACGATACAGAAGAAGTTTTGTTGGCACATAATTTACCGTTACTGATACATTTACCCTACGCAGTTGGTGTATCTGAGGCCAAGTTAACGACATTTCCCTGACCTCCATAAAAACGTTGCAAATGTCAAGCAGCAGTCATCACTCCCATAACATTGCAGATTTTTCATAAGACAACAAGATAATTTCTTTGTTAGAACACTAACAATTCCCAGGAGCTGCATAGGCATACTGGAGTTACGCTACAGCAATCTCGACGTCATCAAGTCATAAACGTGATAGCTGATCTAATTGTTTATTAACTTCTAAATCTCGGTTTTCCTCTAGTATTCGTTTAGCAACATTCCAGGAGAAACTTGATTAAGATGGTCATTGAGTGTGTTATACGTGTGACGTACACAGAGTTTTTGTCATAGCAACGGAGTGAATCGGCTATGTGGTAGCGTGAAGTGCTTTATGTTGGCCCGGACACTGTGAACCAGTTTTTCGCGGTTTAACCAGGTCGGTAGGGGATACCATGACTTGTTCTGTCCCCAATTTCTTGTATTTTCATTTCCTTGTTGTATGGTCTCAAGATCAGGCTAGGGGATAGCGTGTGGCTATGAAATTTGCTTTGAGTAGCTGTATATTTGACGTTTGGTGTGTAACGAACCTCGAGTGAGATCTCTCCGTAGAGAGAAAGGTTTGTGTGAATGGTTCTGCTAACGTCGAGATATGATATCAGATAGTATAAGTATTTGTTCTAATCAGATTAGATGTCTCTGTTCGCTCAGACTGAATTAAGAACGACGTAGACGGGAAGGTACATGAAAATTTTATTTTTATTTTCAATCCACTCCTGCTCAGGCAGGTGAAATTAAATCTGTTGTGCAATTTGCAAGTATTAGCTTACGTCTTATTTGGCGATTTCTTCTGGATTATGTCCAGAATATCACAGTAGACGTATTTCTCTTAAAGCTGGCTGGTATCTCGGTGCTCCATCTTACAATTTAATGTCATTGTTGGTGTGTTCCGAAAGTGGCTTCCACGAACCTCATGTCCTGCTGCCCCTTCTCCCCTGCTGGGATGCTGTTCTGGCAATGTGACACTATCAGATTTACAGGCCACACGTGTTAAATAAGAGAATTAATGGGTGTCGTGCACTGCCAAGTGATAAGTAAAACGTGTAATTTACTGTGCACAGCAAACCAAATAAAGAATGAATATTCAGTAAGAACTGAATGTAGACCACACTTGGTTCGGTCATCTCAGTAAGCAGTCTCTTAAAACCGGATTTCAGTAGTCCATGGAGGTTCAAAAGGAACACGTCGCAAAATAAATTGTTATATTTATCACACACCATTAGAAGCCGGAATGTTACATTCACTAGATTCTTTCTCTACCATCTACCTTTTGTTACTTCCTCTTCTAGGTATAACATTGTATTCTATTAAAAAAAAATCGATACTTCACCAAAACTTCTCTAGAAATGCATGTCTTAAGAGACTCCTAAATCCAAAATAATGCATTTTACAAAGAGATCTGTGTGGCCAGCCTCGGTAGATGGAAGCGTGTCTGACTCACGTTCAAATGGCTCCGAGTTCGAATCTCGGTCAGAGTGAGTCATATGGATAAGCTTTTTCAGGGATTATTCCTTATCCAAAAAGACGAATGTCAGGTAGGATTAGGATTTCACTACGGAGGGGATTTGGTACGTAGGCCACCATGCTGGGCCCTTTGTTCCTATGCCCCAAAGTGGGGCACCTCCGGGAAGAAGGATGAGGCGAGAGGAGACAGAGAGCGGCCGACCCAAGGAGCCACGACAGTACAGAGATCAGGGTCCTTACAGCTTATTTGGATAGAGACTTGCCAGGACAACGAACACGCTCCCCTACTGCAAGACGAGAGCCCAGCAACCCCAAAAGTCCCTGGCTGGCGGTCCCGAAATGGTTCCAGCAGAGGAGCGGAGACCGGCAACCGACCTACTGGAGGAGGAAATGGTTCACTCAGGGCATATCATCCTGCCATGCACCGCCGAGACACTCGCCAACACTTCTACCCTGAAAGAGACTACCAGATGAGAGATGATATGTGATGAAATGGAGGGACAGGAAATTCGGGGGATGTAATTAACCTACCCAGCGTTCACCTAGCGACCCGGGAAAACCCCGAAAAACCCATGGGTCAGATAGGTCGGCCACGGGAATCGAACCCGGGTCTACTGAATGCGAGCCAAGACGAAACCGCCTGAGCCATCCCTCTCGGTAATGTCAGGTAACTCTTAAGCTCTATGGAACCTGGGCTCATTTGAGCATCATTTTAACCAATATATTCATCGACCCGTATGACTTAACGTTGGAGAACGTAAATTAAGAGAGAGAGAGAGAGAGAGAGAGAGAGAGAGAGAGAGAGAGAGAGAGAGAGAGAGAGAGAGAAATCTGTGGGTAAACAATAACTCAAAAACGAAAAGTCACTTAAATATCAAACTTTTTATTTTAGTTCAGCTTCTTCCAATAATGTGACAGTTTTTCAAAAAGCCCCTCCACCCAAGACTACCTTCTACACCCAAAAGTTCTCGAAATATTTTATTTTCTCTAAACTGGCTCTACGATTTTGACTAAAATATTGTATATTCATAAACTATTAAATGTGTATCTTCATTTTCTGAAATATTCTCAGCAGTTCTCGTCATTTTGGATCACTTGCAAAATTGGCAAAACGTAAGGGAAAAAATTATATATAGGGGTTGTTAAAACACAAAATTTATGTGAAATACAGTTCCTAAAACCCACTTGTAAGATATATCTTATTTTTTTATTTTTCAATAACTACATTTTTTTTTTTTTTTTCAAATAAGCAGCCATTTGTTTTACTGTGAACATGCACATAAATTGGAGTTCCAAAGCCATTGCTTTGCGACCTCTTTAAATATTTGACTATCACTTAAAGGTTACTGAATTCTCCTATTCCTGCTGAAATTGTAACGAAATATGTAATAAAACTATTTTTACATTCCTTTAACTTAATCTAAAGTTGATAGAGGAATCGGTGTTTGTATCGTAAGAAAAGGTTTGTAAAAAGAATGCAGAAAGTCATATGAGTGCAACAATCTAATTTCTTTATACAGAGGTGTGAAAATTATTAGACTCGAAGTAAAGTTTGATTTATTTGCTTCCTTCTCATTTGGAAGTTCGTGAGTTCGCTCCAACAACTGCCCACTTTGACCTACGGGATTTTTGTGGTTTCTTTGGAACAGTAGGCGAATGCTCAGTTGGTTACCTGTATATTGGCCCTATATACCATCATTTCCTTCATTGTTATCCATTTCAGAATTAAGGGACCAGGCGACGGCGTTTGGCGTGTTGCGGCTGAGCGATGGTTATGCTTCCTTTGGGACCGTCCCAAATGACCCGTAGTTTGTTAGTGGTCGGATGCGTTCGAACTGGAAATGTTAGGACTCCAATCGTCATCCGAATCTGGTCGACCTTTGGGTCTCTCCCTCATTCTTCCCTCCCAGAGGGGAGAATTGCTCCCCGTAAATGTCTTCATAAAAAAAACCTTGGCGAGACGCACAAGCCTCTTGATTTAACATCAAATCGTAATGCAAAATAATTCGCAGCATCTGAGTTCTTCCCTTACTAGCTGCGAACTGAAGATAGCTTTCATTCAATACTGAATCTATTTGCCTGCGAAAGAAACTGTGAAAACCTCTAATAGAACCCCTTTTCCAGTTTGAGAATACAGAATGCAGAGAAAAGGAATAGTCATATATCTTTCAGCTGTCTACTTTATCCTTGGTAACAGCAACTGTAAGTGTCTGAATTTCAAATATATTGGGATGCATAGGTAAAGCAAGCTGTTATCAGGGATGTACCTGCAAAATATTCTTTATAAAGCAACTAAAGTGGGCTATTTATATGGCAGAAAGACCTGGAACATTTTTTCTTTCTTCTTTTGCTGAAATATCCAGATTTAAAAAGAATATATTAAAAACGTCAGACAGATATAAATTACAAAACCACTCTGGAATGGGACACCTGTAAATTAGCCACAGGCCTTGCCCAAAGAGGATTGCTTCTAAAAAAGCTAGTAATAAAATGATTGGTGTATAATATTTAAAAAGAGAAAATCGATAGTCTGCTGTGCCCTCTTCTTGCATAGATTGTCTCACGAACTATACTGAACGTTGTATCCTTTTTAACGAGTCTACGTCATTTTAAGAATATGTTTTTATTGCACAAAAACTATAAAAATGTGATGACAGAAATGTGCATTAAGACATGTCTGGAATGATTCACAGGCAGTGTTTTGGAAACAAGACCAGATGACGCTCACTTTCTTCTCGGGCAGCCAGCCAGGTGAAAAGATAATTAGATATCGACGTTTCGGGAGTGTGCATCTCTCCCATCATCAGAGTATTTATAAAATGTTGTAACCTCAAATGAAATACTGGATATAACATAACTATAAACAAATACAAAACACTATCAAAATTCGCATTACTGAACAAAAGACTGTTTTCAGTAAATTAAACCCCAGGTCAGGAAATGGCGTGAGTATAGAAAATTGTGTAAGAGAAACGTAACTACTTAACTTGATTATCAAGCTGTATTTATCTTTGCTTCCTAATTCGATTTATTTCCATTTTAAGGTCGGTTTCCAAGAGGAGCTGAACTGAAATTGAGCATCACGACTAAGCGTGCTCCTTTCAGAAGGAATCGCCAAAGCCTCCTTAATTCTCCGCTCCCAGTAACTATTGTATATTGCCAAAATGGTCGTCTCCCGAAAATTGGCTCTATGGTCGTTATCAAAACAATGCTCTGCCAGCCCAGACTTCTCAGGTTGCATTAAAGGAATGCTCCGTTCATTTTCGATTATTGTAGTAGCGATGGTCCTTCCGGTTTCTCCTATATACGGTGTCCCACATTCACAGGGAATTCAGTTCAGCTCCTCTTGGAAACCGGCCTTAAAAATGGAAATAAATCGAATTAAGGAGCAAAGATCAATAGAGCTTGATAATCAAGTTAAGTAGTTACGTTTCTTTGACACAATTTTCTATACTCACGCCATCTTCTGACCTGGCATTTAATTTACTGAAAACAGTCTTTTGTTCAGTAATGCAAATTTTGATAGTGTTTTGTCTTTGTTTATAGTTGTGTTATATCCAGTATTTCATTTCTGGTTATAACATTTTATAAATATCCTGATGATGGGAGAGATGCACACTCCCGAAACGTTGATATCTAATCGTCTTTTCACCTGGCTGGCTGCCCGAGAAGAAAGTGAGCGTATTCGTCGCCAGGAAAGCTTCAATTCTTATAAGACCAGATGATTTTCAGAAGAAACAAACTACTTCACTTGAGTATATGTAAACAATATGTTCATAAAATTCAATATAATGTTTCATAATATCCTGAAAGGAAATGTTTCATTATGTTTGTGGTAGAGATGATGTTCTCAAAGCACCACGTTGGTAAGCCATATGCAACAGGATTACGCATATTGGTAGATGTTGCAGCTGATGGAATTGATGTTTTCGTAGATTTACTCGAAGTTGGATTGTGAAAATTGTCTTGGATACTCTTGCATTAGCATGTGATTCTATTTAAGGGTGCGTTGCAGATGAGAGATGATGCTGGAATAAAATAAATTCTCAATATTGTTACTTTTAAATTGTAAATTTAATTTGAATAAACTTTTTAAATTATATTTTATATACTGAACAAATAATCACATTTGTTAACGTCGATATTACATAGTTTCAAAAAACAGTTATGTTGCCTTCGCAATATTTTATACGCCGCGTCCTTTCTGCAGACTTACAGATACCAACACTCGCAACCGTATTCTGAGACGGCTAAACGCAGAAGAAGGAAGCTTTATCCAATTTTAATTTACTACTTATTCCGTTGCCATGGAAGTCAACATTTTACCATTGGTGCACGTCACAACAAATTATAATTATATTCGTTGTTAGAGTCAATCATATTTTTTTATTTTTCTTTTTTCAAACCAGTTTTAAAAATGGTTTAACATTCAAAATAATATTCCTTCTTAATTTAAATTTTATTTTTCTGTTACCAAAATCGTAATTAATATTTAATTTTCCTTTCCTCTATCAAATTACTTTTGCCCTTTCACTTGTTATCCTAAACTTCGTATTTTATCCAATATACGAGGGCTGTTAAATAAAGAATGATCATAATTTTTTTACCATCCTAATTTGTCGCACAAAATTCAATCTTATTATATTCTGTTAGCTTAATGTGAAACAAACACACCGTAGTAGTTTCGTTGTTGGTACTCCTGGTTCCCGTCTGTGAGAATCAGGCAAGCTCTGACATGTTCAGTATCGCCTACAGCTGCAATGGAGGTAACATGCAGTTAAAGTTGATGTTAGAGGAAGATCCGGAGTTTCTTTCAAACGTAATCACTGCTGATGAAACTTGGTTACATCATTTTGATCCTGAGAGCAAACAGCAAAGCTCAGTGTGGAAATCTCCTTCATCAGCCCCCCCCCCCCCAAAAAAAAGCAAACGTGGTTGCTTATGCTGGGAAAGTTATGCTCATCTCATTCTTTGATATTCATCGAATGGTTTATCAGCATGGTGTACCTGCACACGTATCAGTAACTGGACAATACTACAGGGATGTCCTGAAAACATTGCAACTCCATATCAGGCGCAAAAGACCACATTTCCATGAAGCAGGTTGGATGCTGCACCACGATAATACTCGGCCGCATATTGCCAATGTTGTTACTGAATATCTTGCAAAAATCAACGTGAAGTGCATCCCTCACCCTCCCTATAGTCCGGATTTAGCCCCATGTGACTTTTTTCTATTCCCTAACTTGAAGAAACGCCTTCGTGGGAGGCATTATCCATCATCAGAAGCAGTGGTGAAGGTTGCGGAGGCTATTTTGAAGGATCTCTCAAAAATGGTATCCAGCATGTCTTTGAAGTTTGGCAGAAACGCTGGGATAAGTGCATCGCATTTAGGGGAGACTATTTTGAGAAAGATCATCAAAATTATGTAGATGATTAAAGGTACGTTGTCATACTTTCATCGTGAGGAAGGTGTTTACGGAGGGCTATTGACTGTGATATACTTTAATTTGTAAACAGTCTGTTACTAGTGATAGTGGAATAGCAAAGTGGCTAGGAATTCTTCACCAACCTGCAAAATAGTAGCAACTAACATACCTCGTTTCTCCGATGTTATAGGAATTTACATATCCCTATTCCTTACAGATTTATTGGTGGTTTCTTTTAATTCCATTGTCTTTGTGGTCTGTCTTCTCGCCCATTATCATCCAGTCCACTACAGTCTTCTCCAAGTAAATCGTAGGCTTCCTTTTTCCTCCTATGACCTTCTGGAGGCCAATTTATTACATTCTTGAATCGTTTATCTCCGAATTTCACTGATGTGACGATACCATTGTAATGATCGAGTTTTTAGACTGTTTATGATGTTGCCCTCAACGTTTATTAGGGCTTTAATCGTCTCATTCCTAACTCTTTAAATTCAGAAGATTTGCAGGCTTCTTCGGTGGCACCCATTTCTACGCCTTTAATTTGATCGTTTTATCTTCCATTTAATGTCCCTCCCTCCACGCCATAACCTAGGATGTTAAACATTAGAATAGTCTTCCTAACTTCTAGTCTGATATCTGGATACCAAATAGTCCAATCAACTGCCTTATTGCTGCTTAGGCCAAGAATTTCTGTTATTTACTTCCATGTCAGGAGTTTCCTGACTGTTTTCATTTTACCGTATTAAATTTAAGGTCTACTTCTACAACACTCTTCCTACTAACGCCTGCTTTTTCAGGTTAATTTTGACTTCTCTTTTACTACATGCGTCAAGAAATCTTCTCATTATAAATTCTGTAACATCGTTGTCTTGAAATGTCATATGTTAGTTAACTTTCTTATATTTACCAATGACGTTGCTTTGGTAATATCTTCTCTTTGTTGTTCCATTATCACCAATTCAGTGGCATTGTTTTCAAGAGTAGGTGACATTCTCACATCCTTATTTTTTACGGAACTTTTAAAGTAATCAAGGTCCTTTCGGCACATCTTCTCTTTTGCACTTTGATTGTTTTCTTTATGGAGCACGCTCACAGGGATAGTTAGTTTTTTTGTCAGGTAATTTATTCTTAATGACAACCAAGCCATTAACTTTTATTGCATTTACGAACTGCAGCCGCATATTGAGGCTCGAACCCTGCAGCACTAGAAGTAAAACAAAAAGTACTATCATCTTCTCCGCTGTCTCTCGGATAAAAAAGAGAATAACAAAGAAGGGAAGATTGCAGAGAGATGTCTATCTTGATGAACAACTTCCGTTTAAGATACAGGATGCCTTTTAAATGTTACTTTGTTCTGCATTGAATGAACAGCAAATAATTTTACCGTGTTTGATTTTATTTCTAGCTCAGTACAAAGTGCTACTTACAGTTATTGCTTCCGAGAGCTTTCTAACATAAAAGTTGAAGAAGCTCTACAAATAATATTCTAACTGAAATTGTTTTAATGATTTTTAACTTGAATTAACTAATAGGATATGAGACAGAACGGGACAACTTGCTCACTGTGGATAGGAGTTCTGTTGCAGCTACCACGTCCAAGAGGAAGGGATGATGTGAAAAAAACACAGAAGGATACAGGCCGCAAAGACGCACGGAAGTTACTGACAATTCCTGATTCGAATACCCGTTGCATCACTTTTGTGGCAGTTCAAGGAACTTAGTAACTTACATTCCGATATCAAACAATATTCCTCTACCTATAGGTAGGCGGTAGAAAAAGTAAAACGTTTGCATACAATTGCACATGGCAGCTTTGCTTGTATTGCTTTTACTTCAGCATACAGAAGCAATAAAGATACCAATGATTTGTAATAGTTGTTTTTATTTAAGCCTCGAAAGAAAGAAAAATAGAATATATATATATATATATATATATATATATATATATATATATATTAATTTACGCCCTTTAGCTCTTTAAATCATATCGGACGATGAATGGAATGAGTGAAATTATTCTCAAATGGGCCCAGGGTCCATGGAGCTTACAGTTACGCCACATTCGTCTTTTAGGATAAGGGAAAACCCTGGAGAAACCTTATCCAAGTAACTCATCCTAATCTAGTTTTGAACTCGGGACCTCTTGAACGTGAGGCAGACGTGCTACCGAGGCGGGCAGAATCAATATTATTGGTGTGTTTTAGGATGTTATTTGAAGTTTAAAGTTATTTAAAGAATTTTCAGAGTATATTAATGTTTAATTAAGTTTAAAAAGTGAAATTGTTAAAATAAATAAGACATCTTATTGGTTGCTGCGAATGACGTGGTTATAAAGAAAGGTAACACATAAAAGGTGTTAGCTTGATCATTTGTAGAAAAATGACGCTTTAAGAGATTATCAGTTCAATTATGCTTTAACTTTTCTTTGTCAATTTTAAGCAAGAATTAAACTCAACATATTTAAACAAGAATTCAGTAATTTATTTCACTTTTTAAAACATTTCTGGAAGAAAGAAAGATATTTCCAAGACTACACCTTGGGAGAAGAGTCATCATGTTACTGCTGTGAATTTATATTTTAACTTAAAACAAAATGCAATGCATTCAAAAACTTCTTCACAATTTTCCACCTGTCGTCACAACTAGGTGATACACAAAACACCGCGCTAAATTAATATTAAAAATGTCGCCACAACGTGGAACTTCATAAAGCTACAGAATACACATCTGCATTAAAAATACTAGAAGTTTGTTAATTATAAGCCTGTGCTGTCGAAGATTTTTTTCACCCTTGAAGATTAGATGTGGTCAAAACTCTTAGCAGGTGAAAAGCTCCAGTGCATTACAATGTCTCACCCTAAATAATGCTCACTTAAAGTGACATTAGATGTAAGCACAATATTAAGTGTTTTTAATGTTCTTGAAGGCACATCTTCTAAGGAGGTCGAGTTATTTACGGTCTCCTCTACTAATTTGCAGAACAACTTTCTCCCAGCCCAAGTACTGTATTAACGTTGTTGCTTTCTCTCCTTGCGCTACATGTGTTAAGAGCAAAAAGTTTACTAAACAAATCGCCAAAATCGCAACCTCATCTTCAATTGTTAAGAGAAGTTTTACAAACTCTATCCTTATTGGTCCATTCTTACATCGGAAAATAACTAAGTGTAGTGCTTAATTCGTAATGACAGGCTAAAAATGCAATGACTAATTTGTTGAATGCTGTCATTCTATATCATAGTAATCAATTTTCAATGGTTTTGGTTTTTAACCAATCTGTAATTATATAATTTTGTCATCTTCTTTGTTTTTCTTTTAGTTTATTGTACTCAAAAGCTATACTCTATAACAAACTACATTAATCAAAATCGTAGCAAAATTTAGTAAGACTGTTTAATATATGCAACAATACTAAGACCAATAGTAATGTATGGTTCAGAAAGTTGGGTGTTGACAATCACAGAAGAACAGTGGTTATTACGGTGGGAAAGGAAGATTTTGAGAAATATATTTGGAGTGATAAGGGACTTGGACGGATGGAGAATGCGGACTAACTTGGGGTTACAGTGCCTATTTGGACAACTAAATATAGTAGTGAAAAGTAAAAAAGGAAGAATAAGGTGGATTGGCCATGTGCAGAGAATGGCGGAAACCAGTGTAGTTAAGAAGATATTCATATGAAAGCTTGATGGCAGAAGGAGAAGAGGAAAACCAGGTAAAGATGGGTAGGTGATGTAGAAGTTGACTTGAGAAAGTTGGGGGTTAAAGGCTGGAGAACAAAAGCAGAGGACCGAGTAGAATGGAAGAGGGTGTTTAGGGAGGCCAAGGGCCTACATGGCCTGCAGTAACAACTATCATCATCATTTAACAAATAAAATAGGTATATGTATGTTGTTATTATTAACAAATAAATTGACGTGCTAAGAACCAAAAGAGCCCACAGCACAGAAACATAATTTTGAGAAAAGTAGATACTTGTTAAAATATCAAAAAAATTCTCATTACAAAGTGCTACTTGCGAACGTGATGTAAAGGGTAAATTATGCTGGCAAAACTAGATACAAATTGAACAGCGCAGAGCAACAAAACTATACTGTCACCCAATTATCGGAAAGCATGACCAACTGACAGCTGAGTAGGGGACCGGAGTCATTCAGGCCACGCCTACCCATTTATCTCGGTCACTGAGGGGATGATTAGGGAAGTGTCACTGGTCGCTGGCCGCCTCTTTCGCCTTCCCCCTGGCGTCTGGAACATTCGGGATTATTTTCTGAACCGCGAGACTTCCAGAAACAGCGATATCCCTATATAAGGCCTGCAGTGGGTGAGTCAGTTCAGTTCTTGGCGAGCAGCCGTGAGGAGCGCCGATGTTAGCGAACGGACTGGAAGACGGAGTACGTCTATCAGAGGAGTTGTACGTAATTGTGAGCGTGGAATGGACCTGTGACAGACGAACTGGTGGACTGTAATTGTGTGCGCTAAGTAATTCTATGTAATCGGCAAGTGTTCCAACTGTAATTCGGTGGAAATAAAGAACATTTTGAGTTTGTGCAATTGGACTTTTAATTTCACGAACCCAAAGAGTCACAATACTTTATGCTTTGGGCCCTTATGTAACTGAATATCAGAAAAACTGGAGAGGCAGCTTCTTATGAATGTTTCGTTAAATCAAAGAGGACCTAAAGCGCAGCTACAGCTGGTTGACCACAAGGTTGGCAAATGTCAGGAGCATGCATACATGCTGAATTCTCAAAATCGACGATGTTGTGCTTTAGGCCCTTATGGTTCTAAGCCGATAATTAAAAACTACTCAATGGCTTGGTGTAACTGAATTGTCCCAGTTTGATGGAAAATTTGTTACGTCATAGTTCGGAAAATAAAGACAATTGAAGAAGCAAGGGACAGCCTCATTCCTACATTCTCAGTATTGCACGCAACTGTACAGTCTTTTGAATACACACATCTTTTAAAAGTTTTTATAAAATCGTTTATAACGCAACGTAGGAACAAATATAATTTAAATGCTCAGTGTGAGTGTTTTGAAAATATAAGCGAATGAAAGACAAAAGAAAGAAAATCAAATTTTACTAAAGTAAAAAGATAAAATAAAAACAGCTTAAAGGAAAAGTAAATATAAAAAGCAAATAGGCTGTAAAATAAGAAGAAATGCAAAGGAAAACACACAAGATGGAAATGTTAAACCAGAGGAAGGAAAAGAGTAATTTAAATGAAAACAAAATTCAGTTAATAGTTACCGAGCTACAAATAGGTAAAGAAAGGAAATTGGCAATAAATGTTTTTAAATAGTATGGAGGAAAACAGTATAGAAAAGTTGTATGTAGGTATGTGCAAGTATGAAGGAAAAGGTACAAACATAGAACGCTACAAGTTAATAAAAGAAAGAAGGGATGGACAAAATGCAACAAAATCCATAAGCTAAAATACTATTCTTGTAAAAGAGTGCACCGTAACATATGACTGATGACGGAGGTTGCATTTAGTGATGTTCCGGAACTTCACTCGAAAGTGGAGCAGACAAAGAATGAACAAAAAACCGGTCGCCCAATCCTTCGATCGAAGGGTGACGTCATAAACTAGCTCAAGAGGAAGCTGAATTATTACACCCGGTGTACCACGCCCAGTTTTTTTGGAGGAAACATCCAATTCCGAATGAAAAGATGGTCGCTATAAATTTACTAGAGAACTGGAAATAGAAATCATAACGGTGCACACCCAAGAACTGCTTTTCTGAAATACTGATAACTTCCGGTGCGATCCTTTCAGTGAAACAGAAGACGGAGACATCCAAAAACCTTTATTGCTGTTATTGCAGTTCTTTTTTGTAGTAATAGATTTCCCAAATTGGTTCCAAACACACAATGACCTAGATAGCTTATTCTCAAAGTTTCTTTGATTTTCCATGTATATGTTAAATGATCTTAGAGTATAAACATCTGATGTACGCACTTATATGACTCTCTCTATGCTCTTTTGTGCAAAAAAACGCTTATCCTTCTACCTACTTTAGGTTAAAATTTTCAAAAAATGCTCCACGAAAAGAGTATTCTGGAGTTGATTAATTTTCTTGAAAATATTCGTGTTGCAACCGAAGGTAAATACCAAGTTATTTAGCTAACTTTTTGAGTTATTCGTTAATAGCAAATAAAAGAGTATTAATGAAAATGTCATTGATTTATAAAGATGTATTCAAAAAGTACATTGAGTTTGTACACTTGCAGTATTCCTGTTTCAACTGATTTTACAACCTTTTTATATCAACCAGCATCTGGTTACATAAATGGAATAGATTACGATGTGGTTATACAGATGTTTTGCCTCCTCCCTCCCTTCCGCCCTCCACTTCAGGGAACGCGTGTACATCTGTGTAGGAAAGTAACTCTGTATTTTATTTTTATAATACGTAGCAAGACTCTTTACTTTACAGCTTCTGTAGTTTTGTCTTTATCAGTACAAGAATAGCTAGTATTTGGATGCATTTGCAATAAAACCGATCCGTTTAATATCCCACACTTCATTTTAGTATCGGTTTAAAACAATAGTATCTTACTGAAACACTATCTCATTTACAGCTTCTTTAGGTGAGATGGTATGAAGAAAGTCACTCTCTCATAAGTTAAATGTTTATTATGCCAATGTTTGTATGTCATTGTTTTCTGTATTTATTTTGGGATGCGAAAATGTTTCATTCTATTGGCATGTCGTTTACAGATGGTTTTACATTGGTGTATTTTTTTTCCAGTCAAGTTAAACATGCCGAGTTTCTTTCTGATCTCGTTACTTCTCATTTTATTATGAAATGACCCTTAAGAATTTCAATTATATGGCTTCTAATTTTAATACATGAAACATTAGCCTAAATATTTGAAATTATTCATTTTCCCTTGACTGCATAAGAACCCTGAAATGCGAAAAGTTTTGTTTTAGTGACATAAATATTTTATATATTAAATTAAATATGACTTTCCGTAAATTGCCTTCTGAATTGCATATGAGAATCTTCTCATTTGCAAACATAATTT
The DNA here is from genome assembly GCA_030765055.1 of Mantis religiosa. Taxonomy (NCBI): domain Eukaryota; kingdom Metazoa; phylum Arthropoda; class Insecta; order Mantodea; family Mantidae; genus Mantis; species Mantis religiosa. Next base: position 134,207,411 of record CM060955.1, on the reverse strand, counting down.
TGACAAAGACACATTTTTTTTAGTTTTAAAGTAAATTCGTAAATATACCTACCATTTAGAAATAACATCATAAATATGTCACGGCGGCTGCAAATGCCTGCCGTAAAAGGCTTAAGTGTGGGGTCAGCCCAGTCCACCACCTTTGTTGTTTGCCATCAAGAGGAACAATAATGGAGCAGTTAAAGACAGACGTCTGACATCATGAGCTTGAAGTTCGTACCAATTTGTTGTACCACGCTATGTTTCCAGACCGTTCGATTTCGGAATGTCTAGAAGAATCGACTTCCAGATTACTTCATTCAGGCAATTGCAGAGACTTCATTATCCAGAATCATCTTTACGTTATGTCCGGGAACTATATAAGGTAGCAGCCAGAGTTATCAGTGAGTCAAAATTACGATTATCTGTGAGACTAGTTTTCTGAGAATCATCAAGCAGTGATTATCAGTGTCAGTTCTAAAAACAGTCAGTTTAGTGACCGTCGAAAAATTACAAACAGCGCTAGTTGCTGTGAGTAACAGAGGTATAAGAGATAGCGCTACAGAAACAGTGTGTGTGCTCTGTGTATTTGTAAAAATGCAAGAAAATAAGTGTTAGTTACCGCTGTGCTATTTTGGTAACAAATAAAGTGATTTTAATACAACTTGGTAGCACCAGTGTGTCACAAGATTATGCATATCTCAAAAAGCGTGGAGAAAGAAGACAATCTTGTCTTTATAATTTTATTGACGTTTTGTTGTTATTATATATTGCTTATGTATTCCTTGTATATCATTATTTTGCTATAGTTATTAAATGTTTCGATGTAGTTTCTTTGTTCCATAATATGTCATAGTTTATTTTCATTTGTCTTGTCAAAGGCGTTTCTAAAATATATAATATTACATTATATTCACTGCTTTTCAATTGTTTTATTAATAGGAGTCTTAATGCTGCGTTTCTGAGATTTTCTCCATTACTTCAGTCGATTCTTCATTATAGGTACACATCGTTTATAAAATGCATCTGTATACAGAATATCTATAATTTATTCTTGTTGTTGGGTTTTCCCCCCTTAAACTCGTTCTACCACAGTACACTCCCAAACACGATATGTTTCATGCAGAAGCCTGCATAACTGCATCAACAATCTTGTTATCAACGGAATTTCTCTTCCTTCCACATTGATCATTCAACACATCTTAAATCATTCCATCAGCTTCAAACTTATCCAGGATTTTTGTTATTGTTAACCGTGTTGATAGTGGTATTGTCGCCCTGGTGGAACGGTTACCATGGATTTATCTTTGTTAATAGAAACCTCTCAGATAACGCACTGATTATTATTATTCTTGTAAGAGTAAGAGGCGTACTGACGCTCCTCCCGTTCGTGTGCTAAGCACCAATGAAAGCATCACTTCAACCAATGGAATTCGCAGAAATAACATATGACAGATATATTTTCACTCCACGTGGAGTAATCAGTGCGTTATCCGAGAGGTATCTATTACCAAAGATAAATCCATGGTAACCGTTCGAACAGCGCCACTATACACAAAGTTCACCCCTCCAACGACGTTGAAACTCAACAATATTCCCCACTTGCAAATAACGTTTCACTTGCGTTCATCGAACGACAGAAGTACCCCCTTGTAGTATATAAATAAATCAAAGTGTTCCTATACTTAACATTATCTTCGAATCATAAACAAGAATCCTTGTATTTCTGTCTCATTTCGTTGCTGAGAAATAGTGTTTCAAAGTGAGAGTACATCAGTTTGAGAGACTCTGTATGCAAGATGAAGCTCCAACTAAAATAATTAAATTGCACGCCGCGGATGCTGTTATATCACTGAGTGGAAGCAGACAAGAAGTCGCGTTAAAATGCGACTTGCATGCAACTTTCTGGTGCCCTAAATTGATTTGTAATGAATTGGAACTCACAGCTGAGAGACAGCCCAAGGGTTTCCCAATTTGGAGAGACAAGTATTGGGAGAGGGATACGTTTCCTTATTTCTCAGCAGCATTCTTCAATTTATTTTTACTTTCTCTGCTGCTTACTTAGTGAGAAGGGAAATATTACATTCTGCACGAAAATTCGATACCAAGATTACAGTGTAATTACATTTTAGGCTCCTTCAAATAAAAAATCCTTTTATTCGTGAGTATTGTGTATGAGAGAGAGATAGAAAGGTGTCATAAATACCAAACTTGTTATTTCAAGACGTTCAAATTAAAAATTGGTGGATTTTTTCATATTGAAATCAACACATACATTGTTATTAGAGATAGAAATGTAAGATGCATATTTTATTGTAGGCTCTGGATTCTGCAATTGGTTAATTATTTTTATGAGGTGCTGTTCTTCAATTGTTCTTCAATTTTTTTTTTTTTTTTCAATTTACGTCCTCCACCGTTGTCATATCAGACGGTGAATGAAATGGGTGAAATGATGCTCAAATGAGTCCGGGGGCCATGGAGCTTAGCGTTAGCCGACATTCGTCTATCAGGATAAGGAAAACCCATGAAAAAACCTTATCCAGGTAACTTACTCTGACCAAGATTCAAACTCGTTACCTCTTGAACATGTGGCAGACACGCTACCATCTACACTACCGAGGCGGGCCTTAATCCTTGTTTCTGAACTTCTAGATTTGTGACTGTTACTGTATGGATAGCTTGGTAGAGGTTATGTGCAAATGTCAGTATTGAACTACCAACTTAATTTGTGTTGGCAACACTGACCGGAACCCATAGATTATCAGGAGAAAGCCGTAAATTATCAGGAAGCCTATCGAGAGCATGAGCTAAATAGACGTCTATAATTATTACTTCATATCCTAATGTCACATGACTATAAAGTGAAGTCAATAAAAAATAGATCATTCAATATTATTATGCATTATCGGTAGAGATGAAACTTAGAGCAGTGTCAGTTTACCTAAACTATTATTTACAACATAGTGGAGGCAAAGCTATTTGTTTCAATTAGCTACATATGTGTAGTTTGAAGGTTATAATGATAGTTTGATAGTATAATATACCTATAGTAACCAATGGCGAGGCGTGATTTTCAAAGCGGAGGACGCTCCAAATAATAATTTTCATTAAAATAAGAGATGATAATGACTCAATACTTTTTCTAGTGTACAGTCATACGTGGCCCTTCTTGCACTACAAGACTGCTCACACTACAGTGCCGCCGTTGTATCTCCGGCTCTGACGTTTTGCGGTTGCAAGAGGTGGAGGGGGAAAGTTAATAGTACCAACATACAGTACTGAGGAATTGAAAACATATCCTCAAAATTATCTTTAGAATGAAAATATAGGACTTTATTAGCTATAATACACTAAAATACAACTTACAATTTCATTATCGTGCAAGATATTTATTACAACATCGCTCTATTCGAATATTTCGTTCACACCTTTCACGCACACTAACTGCATCTGTTGGTAGTACTGGGAATCTCTACATCCGGTGTTGTGGTCAGGAAGTTAAAACTGTCTGCTAGCGCCAATCAGCATTGTCGCTGCTAGGCTTGGCTCCCGAACCCAACATCTTGTTGCCAGGTTAAATTTGTTTTTATCCATGTGGCTTTAGCTGCTTGCGCTGGTGAACTTTCTTTGGTATATTTTGCGTGCGTGAATTCCGATTTTTAGTGTTCGTATTACTATCGCTATTATAATAATATGGCTACTGGTTTGTGAGATATGCAAATGCGTGAAATATTTAAAATACGCATTGTTCCTCTGCTTGAAATTCCCGCTAAAGAACTGGCAACAGCCTGCTTCCCCCTCTCGAGAAATGTTTGAGTCGGAGATAGAGTGGCCGAAATGTACACGCAGACATTCTTGTTTCCCCTCTCCACTCAGAGGTTCCAATTTTTCCTAGAGCTGGCCCACACCACGTGAACTATTAGACTTAAATGGAGAAAGTATGCAATTCACACACTTTTGCTAATAACTTATAACTTCACAAGAATTTCCTACATGCCATCACTAAATACTAAACTACGTAAAATACTATTGCTAATGCTATTGAAATACACTTACAGTTGTACTTAAAAGCGAAAAAATATAAAATTTTCTTAACATGTTACAGAGACTTCACGTAACAAAATTTGTCAGTGCTTTCTAACTTTCGAAGAGTCGCGATTACTTCCGGAAACCTACGAAGCATGGTTACTCAAGATTACGAATGCGTAAATATTCAGTATTGAATGAGCTAGCGGAATTAGTCACTCGAGTCTAAGTAGGTTGCGGATGTTCGCGAATATATTTTCAAAATGTATCCAGAGCAAATTAAAAATTGTTTGTCAGTAATTTTCTTGTTTTCCTTCTTTTTCACTTGAAATTGGTGGGAAAGCGGCGCTTACAGTGTTTCATTGCACGCTTGGCCGCTAATAGTAACTGATAAAACCAATAATCGGAATTACCACTGGTGTATTCTCCATGAATGCAATGAATACACAGTACTGTAGAACACCCCGTAGGGGGGGGGGATCCGTCCACTTCAGCTACCGTGGTGCGGGCGCTGCGGACCCCGAGCACTCACGGTACCTCTGGCGTTACCAGAGGAATTTCTGGCCGAACATTCTAGTCCCTCCCTGTCGGGAGTTGTTCGGATTGGGTTGGACTCGAAGGGGCAGTGTGTCCCCGATACCCGCGGGAGATTGGGCACCTCCGGCCAGGCCTCGGCCGCCCGGAGGGGGCAGAGGGTTGCCTCATAAGTCCCGGGTACTAGCCTGCATAGCTAGTAGAAGGTGTGCTAGATCACCAGGCGGCTCCACCGAGGTTATATCAAACTCCCGTCAGCATCACATCCCAACTCCTTTCTCCCCTGCGGGGTTGACGCGAGTAAGTAGCTTATCCACTTCTACCCATGTTGTTGATGATGTGGAGGGGGGGCTTTTTATATTCCAGGCATTGCTCTAATGGAAAGCACCCCATCGGAAGATAGACTGGAATCTTCGGACTTTCGGGTAGACCTCCCCGTGAACAGTACTACAGAACATTGATGTAACTTTCTTCAATAATCAAAATAACATAACAAAAGCCTGTGATATACGGAAAAATGCATGCTCCACTTGCCATTGCATTCAACTGCTGAGTATATTTCAGTGTATTTTTCTGCTGAATATTCAAATCTGGACGAAAAGAAGGATATGCTACGAGGGTGGTTCAAAAAGTAATGCCTCCTATTTTTTTCTTAAATAAGTAAGTTATGTGAAAACTTTGAATTTGGCGCAATTCCTCAAACCTTTTTCTCCAATCCCCTGCAACTTCCTAAGTCAACAGATGGCAGCACTGCATCCTCTTGCAAAATAACTGACATCGACATTCGTATTAGACAGCGTTCTGTGATTGAATTTTTGACTGCGGAAGGTGAAACGCCAATTCGCATACACGAAAGGCTAAAAAATGTGTATGGTGATGCAACGGTGGATGTCAGCACTGTTAGACGATTGGTTCGTCGCTGTAACGAAGAAGAAGGGCAAAAACCATTGGCAGATGAAAACCGAAGCGGCAGGCCGGTGACTGCAGTGACTCCATACAACATTCAGCGAGTCGATGACATCATTCATGGTGATCGCCGGGTAACAACAGGTGAATTGTGTCGCATTACCTCCCTCAGTAAAGGCAGTGTGATGACGATTATTTAACAACTGGGTTACTCAAAAGTTTATTCACGTTGGGTACCAAGAATGTTAACCACCCAAAACAAAGAAACAAGGAAAACAATAGCCTCCGAACACTTGCAGCGCTTCAATTTGGAGGGAGAGGAGTTTCTAGGAAAATTTGTTACTGCAGACGAAACGTGGGTTCATTTTTTGAACCTGTATCAAAGAGGCATTCAATTGAATGGCATCACACAACGTCACCGAAGAAAAAAATTCAAAACTCAGCGGTCGTCAGGGAAAGTTATGGCGACAGTGTTTTGGGATGCAGAGGGTGTGCTTATGATTGATTTTTTGGAGCAGGGATGCACAATAAATTCTGTCCAATACGTCAGAACTCTCAAAAAGCTGAAGGCACGTCTTCGCCGAGTTCGCCCAACAAAAGCTATGGCAAATGTGTTTCTTTTGCATGACAATGCAGGGCCACACACCAGCCGTTATACCACTGCAGAAATTGAGAAATTGGGATGGCAAGTCTTACCTCACCCCCCATACAGCCCTGACCTGCCACCATCATACTTCCATCTGTTCGGGCCACTAAAGGAAGCTCATCGTGGGATTCATTTTGAAGATGAGGAGGCTGTGAAAACGCCCGTGAGTCAAAGGCTTAGGAAGCAAGACCGTGTGTTTTATCACACTAAAATACATGCCCTAGTTAAAAGGTGAACCAAAACTGTGGAAAAGGACGGAGATTATATTGAATAGTGACCAATTAATCCTCAATATTATAGTTTTCAAGCTATGTAAATTGGATTCAATTTTCTTGGCAATTAAAAGAGAAAAATATAGGAGGCATTACTTTTTGACCCACCCTCGTATATTAAGGTATTTAATAAATATTTCAATCCTGTTCATTCTGGATAGAGTTATAAAAGGGAGACCTATTCCCAATTTGAAAAATTTAAAGTAAACGATTACGTGCGTCCATTTAACTCTATAAAAGGACAGTTTGGTTATGTGGCCCTAAAACTGTCTATAAACTCTTCTATGGACAGTGTTTGTGGTTTAAGAACTGTAAAGATTGAAGTTATTTGGTTATAGATTTATAATTTCTGTGTTTGCTGCCTTTGCAAAATGTTCAGTATACGCGACTGGGTATTATGTTGAAAACTAGTTGATAAAAATGTCATTCTGAGGAGTTGATGAAATCTTTCTCGTTTTATTATGTGTTAATAAGCGCTTTGTACTGTATGGATTGCTGTGAAGATGTTAAACAAGTAACATAAATCATGCAAAGCCATATAATGACTTAGCACTTTGTTGGTGGTGGCGATGTAACAAAACCGTGAATCCTGTTGGTTGTCTCGTGTTACGACCGTTACCCACGGAAGGCACAAGACTAACTGCAGGGTTATAGCCTCGAGCTAGGGAATCCTGTTAAATTGCAGCAGACGATGTGCCGCAAGCTGTGCAGTTACATCCTTTCACCAGCGACATCTGAGGTTCCACCGGAAAGTCATAATTAACCAGTCCATTTCAATATACGGCGGCTTGCTTTTTTCCTTATTCCAGCTAACTGAACTTTCACATTTGATGGTCTCTGTGGTTCGTATGCTGGCCTTTTGATTCAGAGTTCCGGGTTCTATACCCGGCTGAAGAGGGGGGTGTGTGTGTGTGTCACACAGAAGCTCAGCAACCACTTCTGTATGTTCGTTCGGTGTCGCTTTGAAACATCCTGTATAAAAGTTTTATAGGACTTCAGAGGTTATTGCCAGAAAATCCAATATATACATTTTATTTGTCATGAAAATCAATTTTTCTATTTAATGAGCAGTTTGGGTTTTTCTTCAAATGTCCCTAAGATGCTGAATTGAATACTCAGTGCTACTTTCAGATGATCAGTCCTCCGCAGTACCGGTATTTTCTGCTTATCGGTGTACATGACAACTTCGCACTCCAAAATATAGATCGCAAAGAATTACTCAAAACTCTCGACTGTTACTGTCAGTGCTGCCAATTTGGATGACGTTGAATATGAGAATGGTCATAATTAATACATGTTTTTATGCTAAATGGAAGAAAGTACTGTTGGCATTTATTAATAAGTTATGGTTTAAATTCTATCGTAAAATATACACTGCATTAAATTCAGATGCTTTCATTTTGAGACTGAAATAATGTGGAAGCACGTAATGTTCATTATTCCAAATATGTTTGGAAACAATCATAAAATCTTATCCGACCCGTCCTGTGAAGTAAAAATAAGTCTGAAAAGACTTAAAAAATGTTATTCGAATTTATAATCATAACATTTATGTTTTATACACACCGTCAGTGCTTATTTGTAAGGTGATTTTTGCCCATACAAACAGATAAATTAATGCTTTTCAATAGCGAATGAGTCAAACATACTCACCCAGAACCAAACTAATTGGTGCCACTGCCAAATAGATTTAAACAGCATTTTAAATTATATTTTGCTTATTCTCTTTTTAAAGCAATGGGTAGTATGCTTGTCAGATCTTTCCTCGAGATCTTGACATTCTGACAACCTGCAGGAAAACATAATATATGGGGACATCTGTTTGAAACGGATGAGAACATGTGAGACTCGTAGATCTGCCTATAGTCTAAAAGCTTCCATTAAAAGTAACTTGACCGATTTGTTCTTAAGTGGTAAAGGTTACTATTAACAGCTATGAAGACTACTTTTGAGATAAAGATAAGAAGTGCAAAATTACATATGTGAAATTTCAATTGTGTTGGTTTTCTGGCGGAAATATGCTAGTATTAGAGAATTCTTTCGCTTACTTAATCATTTATATTTGTTTGTTATTCTTTTATTTATGCACCTGCAACATCTTAGGTCATGTCGAATTTTCTCTTTGATTTTAACTTAATAGTCCTTATTGCCCTAAACTTGTACAATATAGCAACAAATTTACCAAGGTACATTGTAAAATTCATTCACAGAATACAGTGGCTGGCCACCAATGTATGGTGTATATTCCTTTTTAAATTTAAAATATAGAGCTCTCTTAATCTTTCTTTTTAATCTAATGGGCATGCCCCATCACATCAGCGATAGATACTACATGCCTTGCTTTTAATAACTGCAATCAGTTTGTTTTAGTATACATGTATACACTCATTTATTACTGTGTTTATGTTCGTCTCTTGTTCATAATTTATTAATTGTTTATTTCTTTTCATACCACATCACTGTATCACTTCACTCTTCTCCTGTAGTCACTTTAATATTTCATTTTAATTCATCATAGTCAATGCTTTGAATAAATGTCTTGAAAGCTCTAATGTTGTTTGTGATTAACTGCTCTTTTGTCACTGGCCATTTGTAGCTATTGGATTAAATGGTTTTCTTCATTATGTCTTTTTGTTGCTTTAGTCTGCAGCATCGATATATGAGATGTTCCATTGTTTGCTGTTCTTGTAGGCAGATGCAGGTTGGGTCCTGTATTATTCCAAATCTTGGCAGGTGTGATTTTGTTAATCCGTGACCAGTAATCATTGCTGTCAGAGCGAAATTTAAATTAATTTGTGTTCTAATTCTTTCTTTGACTGATGGAATGAACTCCTTGTTGTATTAGTCCACTCTTCTTGCCACTTCTGGATCCCTTGTTCTTGACAATTATTGTTTTTGGTTTTTTGCTGTATGCAAAGTCAGTCCCATTACAAAGTGCAGCCTTCTTAGCAAGTTTATCAGCTAATACATTACCAACAAATCCAGCATGTGCTTTTGATCCAGGCAAAATGTATTATCCACTTGTGTTCTGTGAGGCTTCTGAGTTTATTTTGAATTTCTTCTATTAGATAATTATGTTTTGGATTTTGTTGGATTATATCTAGAGTTATTTTTCAATCTGAATATACTGCAGCTGTCCTTTCTCGTAGTTGTATATTCATGTCCTCAAGAAGGATTTCCCTTGAACAGCTTGGTTATTTGAGCATCTGTCGTGTAATTTTGCTTTGATTCTGTGTAAAATCTCCCTTTGTTTAAATATTATTGCTGCTGCTCCAACATTGTCTTGTATTTTGCTACCATCTGTGAAGATTTCTATTTCATAAGATTTGTTGTCAATAACTTCTTCCATAAGTATACTATCTGCCAGTTTGCTATTTGTAAAGGTGCATCATAATCTGCTGATTCTGGTGTCATTCCATGTGTTATCTTATAAGTTTTGGCTGTTTCTTCTATTGTAATGTAAATAGGTTTCACTCCAGCTACAACACATGAAGCTTCGAAAGATATTGTTCTGTGAGCTTTGGAAATTTTGATGTTTATTATTCTCTAGGTTCTTTGAAGTATCTTGATGTTCTTTTTCCTCTCTAGTGCCTGCTCCCAGACTGGGGAACCATGCAATTGCACCGAGGTAGAAGGTTATATAACTTCAATGAAACAACTGTTAAACAATTCTGAGTGTTAGTATGTATATAAAGTTCAAACAATTACGTTTCGTGTAATTATGAGTGCCTGAACGAAGTGTAAAGCTGCTAAGACACATAAAAGACAATTCAGCACATACATCGATGGCAATCTTAAAATACCTAAATCAATAAAAAGTTGTTTACGATGTTCTTTTAAATGAACTCTGCAAATTAATCTAACTGCTCTTTTAATATAAATATCTTAGCTGCTAAGAGTAATTCTCACAAAAAAGCATACCAGTAATTAGTATGTTTACAGTTGGTATTAATTAGGTTTCTCATTACTTAAACGAGAATCTCTCCCACACATACACACACACATACATACAGGCTCGTGTACTGTCTGCCTCACGTTCAAGAGGTCCCGAGTTCGAATCTTAGTCAGGATGGTTATCTGGATAAGGTTTTCTCTGTGATTTTCCCTTATTCTGAAAGAAGGATATCAGGTAACTAATTCTATGGACGCTGGGCTCATCTGAGCATCACTTTAACCATTTCATTCATCGTCCGATATGACTTAAGGTTGGAGGACGTAAATTAAAAAAAGATGCACTCATACAAAAATACGTCATCCTCCGGGTCTATGGGGTAAATTGTTAGCCTCTCATTCAAAAGGTCGCGGGTTCAAATCCAGCGGCGGATGATGTATATGCCTTAGCTTGGCTTCCTTCAGAAAGGAAGTAAACCCAATGCTCCCGTATCCTATATTTACGGCACGCCAAAGAGCCTCAAGGCTGATTAAGAGGCCTCTGAGCAAAATTAAGCGATCTTTTACGCCCAATACAGAATGTACCCGTGAGAACCATAGCAGTTAAGGAGCGACTGACCATAAATAAAAACTCAATTTCATTTTTACACACATTCACACAAAATGATGCCCCCTCATTAATATTTCCAGAATCTATACAGGTCAGGAAACAATCCTGAATACAAAATATGTCAGTTGAGAATTGAATCCGGGACTTTTGGGTTTGAAGCTAAGAGAGGTAGTCTAGTAAAATTTGTCGATATTTTGGAAAGTAAGTCCGAATATTGTACATTTTTAAAACTTTAATGTAACTTTAATTTTTTAGCAATTTTGAAATTAAAATTAGTTGCATTTCAAACTCTTACACAATTTGGAAAGTGCTGGCAAGTTTGTCATATTTGTCTTCCGTTAACCTAGAAGTTTTAGGTGGTTCTTTGCAAGTATCGCAATTTTGATCATCAATTTCAAACGTCATAATTCTGTTTTTTTTTTTTTTTTTTGTTTGTTTTTTTTTTCCTCAGCGACAGAAAGCCCTCCTTAGCGACAAAGGATATTGGCACAAATGGATGAAGAAAAGATATTTAGAACATCAGGTTTCTATAGTTAATGTTCTTTAATCGGATAGGCTATATCAAACCGTGAACGAACGAAGTGGTTGAAATGAAGCTGAAGTTGGCCCGGTGCCCCAAGAGCTTAGAGTTGTCCTATGTTCGCCTTGCAATATAAAGAAAAATCATGTAAATAAGACTTATTTTGGTAACTCATCATAACCGAGATTCGAACACGGGCGTATTGTGTTGCTCAAAGAAAAGAGTATTTCCCGTGAACATTAGAAGGCGGCTTGGTCGTTGCCTCGTTCATAGTTGTCTTTAGGTATAGTCAATTTTAAGAACACAACGCTACCCTTTCTTGCCACCTATTACATTCTTCATCAGCTCCAGTAGTAGGACGGGGCTGGAACTGTTAAGGACTTCTGTAATAAAGCCATGATGGTCGTAGTGGGTGAGGTATCCCCTTCAACTTAAATCCATACCTATCTCCTCTCAAATACTGTTAACCAAAGCTCGCTGTGTGCTGCTCCTTTTTTGCCTCTATAATGTTTACAGCCTCGTAATCGTTTTGTAACAAATGTCCGGATATTAAAAGTTTTTAGGTGTTCTCGTGTTAGTAACCGTAAAATAATTAAATAATCACTACTCTTTGTTCATCACCATTGATTTTCTATTTCTTTTCATGAATATTGATACATTTGTAGTGTTACGAAATCATAAAGGAAAATGCTTTATTTTTGTGTTGTTCCGTACAGGCGTTGATGAGATTTTGTGTCAACGTTGATGAGAATCACTGTTTTGGAAGTTCGTTAGCGTTCCATGAATATTCAAAAAGAACCGTAGTACGTTAATTATTATTTTACGGTCCATTTCCTCTGTGTGTTATTCCATGACATGAGTATAGTATTTTATTAATTTAGAGATATTGTTTATGAGTTTTGGTTTACTTTGTCATTTAAAACCAATATTAGTAAGGAAAATAATCTAAACTAAATATTTTAAAGCCTAATTTATGTTGTACCTATATCGTAATAGAAGTGCCATAGTTTATGATGTATGAAATGCCTCTAGTTTATGTCGCTCTGAGAAAGTGGACTCTCCGAAATCACATATCTGGACCCATATTTGTCCAACAACGTTGTTCTTCCAGCAATGCTCTAACAGCATTCACATGCACATCATCACTTGCTGATTGCGATCTGCCAGCTCCACGTTTTTGATGAACGTGTTCCCTTCCTCTACGAAATGCATTTGCCACCTAGCCACGGTACGATATGGTAAAGTCTGTCTACCACAAACTTCCAATAATTATGTATGGCATTGTTGAATATTGATACCTCTTGCAACCTGAATTTTGATTAAGCATTTTGTTGTATTTACTAAACATATTTACAGCACTAAAGATAACAGCCTACAATTAAACTTACTAAAATGTCTTATTAAATAACATCATTGTCTTCAAACTCTCAGCTAACAAACATTAGATGCTCTTATTTTTCACTGTTATCAGCTTGCATGATTTACCGCTAATAGCGCCAAATGCAGGCAGCGTTGCCACTAATTTTTGAATGAACCATATTTGTGGAAGTGGTGCATTTTAAATAAAATACCTGAAATGAAACTGAGAGGATAATGGTTTTTTTGGGGTAAGCAAGAAATAATTAAAATTATATTAGATGATCAAGCTTTAGAACAGATCTCTATTTTCAATGCCTTTGATGTGAAATATATTCTGAAAAACGAAGAGATATTAACCTGAAACTATCAAGATTTCAAAATATATGCGAAACATTGCACATCGCTCTAAAAATAAAACAAGAAAGGATACGGAATTAAATGTTATAAAACAATGGAAAAATCAGTACTTTTATATGTAAGTGAAGCCTAGGTTATAACAAAGAAGATGGAAAGTAAGATACAAGGATCTGAAATGAAATTCTTGAGAACTAAAGGAGTCCACATAAATTATGTTGTAATAAGAATAGGGCTGAAAGTGAAATCACTAAACGAAGAAACAAAACACTACAGAAATAAATGGCTGTTACTTGTGGTAAGGATGGAATATGATAGACTTCCGAAAATAGCACCAAATTATAAAGGGAGAACAGATGAAGAAACTGTGATAAACGTAACAATGTGTCTAATCCATGGAGAGATGATGAAACTGAGTTTTTATCTAAGGTGCTCTTTAATTGCTGTGCTTTTCAGCATCTCGTTCTATATTGGGTGACTACGACACTTATCCACCAGCTTTATTTTTCTTTCGAAGGAAATCATGCTAAGTATTTTACATCCTAAAAAGCCCATTTCCCTCCCGCGATCTTGGGAATTAGAGGATAGCAGATTACTAAAATTCATTTTGATTCTTGATATTTGTTGGTTGATTAAATTTTATTCCTGTGGATTAGGTAGCACGAATAGAATAGCACACTGAAGGGCAACTACGCATTAATTATCAAAATGTATAAATGGATAAAAATGCCAACAGAGACTAAAATTATTAAATGTTAAAAATACAATAAATATGTATGAAATTAATTGTTCACTCAAACTTATATTTAGAACTTATTTATGATTTTAAACTGCTTACTATCAATCTGAGTAGAGCCTGCAAACAAAAAGAAAACGTAGGTAAAACATGTAAAAAGAAAAAGATCTACGCAGAGCCGAAATAGAATGGATACAATTCATTGACTTCTAAAAACCTCCCTTGCTGTTTACGTAAGGTTGGAAGTGTATACGCTATTTAGAGCATCAACTTCAGAGGGGATGACTACCCTTAAACCGCAGTAAGGACGACAGTGAATTAATATTCCGTCTCTGCCTAGGCTGGTACCGGAGAACATTGAAGTGTCTCAAAACTCCACCTAGACATGAACCAGACTACTCAATCTCTCATGGGTCTTGGAAACTACTGTCTCACCGAGTCCAGCCCAATCTAAAGGACTCCCTGTTTTAAGAGGTCCAGATGTTCAGTCTTGTGGTACATCAAAAGTGCCACAAATGCACAGTAACCCTTTCACACCCTAGCAGCAGAAGGAGTCAGCGAACTACTTGAGATCTATTGGAGCTACCAACCTCCAAGAGGAAGGGGTGAAGTGGAGAACTACAGGTAGATCACAGAAACGTTCGGAAGTCTAAACAGTTCCTAGCTTGAAGCCCCATCCTAACACTAGTGGTGCTGAGAGAGAGGGATAAACGACGGTTCAACCACGAAGCTCTCAGATGTCCACAGGGAACATCCACACAACTAAATCTGGAAGAAAACCCGAAACATGACAAGCAATTCGAATGGAAGAGAACTGAGAAAAGTCGAATCGTATTAGGAGAGAAAACACATCAATATTCGCCTTTCGACCAAATAGAAAAAAACACATAAAATCTAAGATCTGTCGAAGGGAATTAAAACCAGGATCTTCCGAAAGCGAACTTCACAAGTTACTCGAACTATCACGCCCGGTAAAATAAAAACACACTCTCTCCTGTCATCGATGTCGATTCCATTTGAGTACGGCTGAAACGAACTTCGCAATCCGAGAAGCAGAGAGGCTTAAAGTGTCCAGTTAAATTTATTGTTTAGTTAGCATAAGCCGACAGCAAGGCGCCAGAAGTTCTGATAAATGTGTTGGAAATATTGTCAAGAATGTAACCAAAAAGATGTCAATCCTATAGACATACCTAAAGCCTGCGGCGAGTTTGATGTTCTCTGTTCTTTGGCCTTCCTTTTTTATTTATACACGGACGAATAAAAGTTAGAGATACAAACACGTTTGATCTAGAACCCACCTGACATTGGAAAGGAAATTTTGGAGAGTGGGCCAGCTGTTGCTTTTGCATAGTATAGCCATATTGAAATTATAAATGTAAATCCGACAGATGATAAGCATAAGTTATAATGGCGACCCTCGTTAATGAAAAAGGCTTTTAGAAAATTGGGAGCAGGATCATAGTTAACTCGTTCATCAGATGAACTTGATGGAAATTTTAAAATACTGACTATCATCATTCCAAAGACCTCATCTTGCAATATTAAGTTAAACATGAGTTATAAATTACTATCCAACAGTTTGTTACCCAGCTTTGTAGAGATGAACTCGGTATAGTTAATTTTAAACAAGAAGTTGCTTGTGACAATTAATGGAGGGACATGCTTCCACGTGGTTTTCATAGCAACTTCTCCTCTACTGTAGTTCTAGCCAGCGAAGTTCTACAATAATCCTTTCACTGCCCCAACAGTCTCAATTTCGAAGGGTAATGCGATATATTATACCTCAAACTATATCGTAGCACGTGATTTCATTCTGCTTACTAGCTTTCTAACACAATCCAACAACACGTTTCCATAATTTTTCTATAAATGAACGTCACAGGACACTGTCACAGCAGTTCAAATGCTACTGTGAGTTGAAAAATATACATAGGAGTGGTTTCTTTTCGTAACCGTAAATAATGTGTTATTTTTATTCATACCTAGAAATTTAAGTGTCAAAACTATTACTCAGAATGGTCAAATGATGCAAGTTAGAGTTTTAACTTAGTAGTTTTTCTGAAGATGTAAGATATGCTCTGGTTTCTGTAAGCTTACGTATGTCTCAATTATGTGTCCCGTTGGCTCAGCAGTAGTTTTGTCTATAAGGAGTTGAAAATAAAATAAAATAATTAAATCTTTAAATGTAGGAATCTATATCATTGAAACTAAGGATTGAGTAGTTTTTCAGGTTCTACGTTAACGTAGATTTTATGCTAGTTCCTGTAGTATAATTGCACAATATTTTTGCATAATTGTTTAAACAATGTAAGCTACTGAATATGTTTTTATAACCTTACGTCCTCCAACGTTAAGTCATATCGGATGATGAATGAAATGGGTGAAATGATGCCTCAATAAGCCCAGGGTCCATAGAGCTTAGACTTACCTCACATTCATCTTTTCACGATAAGGGAAACCCCCGGGAAAAACGTATCCAGATAACTCACCTTGACCGAGATTCGAACTCGGGACCTCTTGATGTGAGGCAGACACACTACCACATATGCTACCTATAACTGAAAATATGTTGGGACACTTTTTGAAAGTTGTAAGGAAGACCATAATTCTCATATGTGTTCGAAGTTTTATTTAGATAAATAAGTAATGTTGTTTTCTATGTTGGGGTAGAAAATTGGAATTAAATGTGAAACGTAGAGAAAATTATCGAATGAATTATGATGACTATTATTTTTGCAAAAGTCAAAAACAAAAATGTACAATCAAAATCGGACATTTTAGTTTTAAATGTCTTTAAGCCTTCCCATTTACTTATTTGGCCTGAAAGTCCAAAAGCTGCCACGTTAACAATGAAGTGCCAAAAATTGTACTCATATTTGTATACAACGATAAAGCAATTAAATTGACTAATATAAATATAAAAAACTTTATCTCACAGATTTCAATATTTTGTAAATATATTATACTTTGAAAGAGCAGTCCTGGGTGAGAGAATTACCAAAATGAGCAGAATCGTTTCCGACACACACACACACACACACACACACACACACACACACACACACACACACACACACACACACACACACACACACACACACACACATACACACACACACATACTACCTTCTTTATGTTAGTATAGACTAAATTCACAGTGCATTTCTCATTACTCTTCATTAAGAATAACTAAACAAATAGTGTTGAATTTTTCGTGTGGTTCCTTGTGGTTGTAATAAAGTTGTGATTATATCAGTTAATTGATGGAAATTAATCATTTCTTCATACTAGCCGTGTACAGGCTAAGGTTTTTGATAGAGAAAAATTCAATGCCAGATTTGAACAACGGATCTCCTGGTTTCCGTCCAGTCGCTCTTACCCAGTGAGCTACCATGGCCAACGTGCCGTCATGACATTAATTTCTCCATCTGACTCGTGTATTTCCCCGGTAAACCACTAGGCTCTCTCGCATCCGAGATACACCGTTTGTGGCGACTTACTATCGTAAGTACTTGAGTCCCAGAATTCATCATTTAACTCTTGTTATTTTAGTTGATTGATGGAAATTAATCATTTCTTCACACTATACGTATATAGACTAAGGTTTTTTTATAGATAGAGTCAACATGAAAAATTCAATGCCATGACCGGGATTTGTGATTATATTGTGATGTAATGTCATCGAATAGTTATAATAGTGAGCGCATGGATTGCATAATTTGACTGAAATATTAAGTCCTACATGCTATTTGATGTAAAATGTGCTTAGATGACATTTCTCGAACATATAATACTGTATCCTCACCAATTAAGAAAAGTATCGGTTAAATACCACCAGAGACTTGCACCTAAAGCAAGAATAAGAGAAATAATGGATAATATTTATGCTCTTCCGCAATAATCAAAGCGATGGCTTCACTGTAACCTAAGAGGCTCATAATTGGGAGATCGAGGGTTCGATTCCAGTCAGGCTGGCCACTGTAACCCATGTTTTAATATGGTTTCCCCTGGTCGATAGGGTCTCTTTGTAACACAAATATCCTGAACATCATTTCGTTAGAGCATTTTTAAGGTTGTGGGCTAGGGCCAGATGATGGTGGACTTTGTAATTTGCGCTTGTTAGATTTCTGGGGCCGCCATTCCGAGTCTCGGTTGCTCTTATAGAAGTCTGATGGTTTAAGACTTTGACCCAACTAGCCGATATCAGGAATGGTACCATGTTGTAATCGTTAGTGGCTGCCTCCTTACTGATGTACATCATCTAAATCTGGTAGCCCTTCATCCCTTCCTCCCAGAGGTACTGTTAGAAGCACAAAGGACCTACATGTGGTACTTTGTCCCAAATCCTGGCAGCCCCTCCTGGTTACGCAACTACTCTGTGATACTGAACTATTTGTGACCTGTTTTTTATTTCCAAAACAAGGGGGAATTGTCATTCGGAAGGAAAAAGTATCCACGAATGCAATAACATTCTGAAATTTGTTCATTTTTTGGCAGTTCTAGCGTATAAGAGAGAAAAACGTTACAGAACATGAAAATGGAAATAAACAAGGTGGGCACTACAAAATGAAATTTAAAACTACCTCTTAAAAGAAAGCAGGATGCACTTGCCTTTTAAGAGGTAACGCTTAAATATACATAAAAAGTATTTTCCTTACTTATATCTTAATTTATATCTTGATTTCAAATGACTAAAACGGATGCAATAATATACGAAGAAAAAACACATATATCTAAATCGATAGCTATCTACTACCATGAACTCGAGTGACAGAAAAGAAAAAAAAGAAAAGAGGTACAGTAACCACATTTTTGCAAGTACGTTACGTAAATAGCTTATTAAAGAAATTTCAACGTAAAAAACTTTAAACATAAAACCACGTAATTACTCCCAAGAAAGTAGTTCGACATAAACTGCACATTTAACGAGATATGTCTACAGTAGCATTTTCCTCTCCCCCTCCCCCGCTTCTGGTATATAGTCTTATCTTTATGGAATGTTCAATGAGAATGCAAAGGAATTCGCCATGTAGGTGCAACAAATTCAAGTTAATGCGTGTTATTGGTTCCGTCATTGCTACACGTGAGCGTAATGCTACTTGTTCGGATATTATGGATTAAACAAAGTCGTTTGAGTCATTTTTAAGGAAAAATAAAACAATTTAGCATGTAAAAATTTGTCCTGGTGGAAGAAAAGCCTCAAAAGGTTCGTCTTCATTACTTCGTCTACCACCTGTTGCAGGTACAATAAGAGGAGGTCTGTATGCCATCCAAAAATTCAAAGTGTCAAAATGTCATCTCAAATGCATGTTTTGAAGCCCTTTGATACCTTGACCTTACTTGACCTTCACTATTATATTGAGGTTCTTGCAATGGCTTCATTCTACTTCAACTTATTACTTTTTTGTTGTTGTAAACAATGGAAATAGAGAAATAAGAGTAGGCTTAAACCATAATCAAATCTTATAATACCTGGTCGCTAGTATTTTCCCTGTAAAAGATCAAAAGGAAAAATTGACGAATATTCAAGTCCCATATGACAGAAGTATATAAATATTTGAAAATTCAAACCAATAAATAACAAGAAGTGTATAGGAAATGGACCGAGAGGGATGGCTGAGACGGTTTCGTCTGTGGCCCGCATTCGAGAGGCCCGGGTTTGATTCCGGTGGCCGACCTACCTAACCCATGGGTTTCTTCGGAGGGGGGGGTTCCCGGGTCGCTAGGCGAATGCTGGGTAGGTTAATTACATCCCCCGAATTTCCTGTCCCTCCATTTCATGTCATCTCTCATCTGGTGGTCTCTTTCAGGATAGAGGTGTCGGCGGGTGTCTCGGCGGTGCATGGCAGGATGATATGCTCTGAGGTAAACTACTTCCTCCTCCGGTAGGTCGGTTTTCGGTCTCTGCTCTTCTGCTGGGACCATTTTGGGACCACCAGCCAGGGACCTTTGGGGCTCGGATCACCTCCTGGGACTTGGGGCTCGGCAGCTGGGCTTGTTGCCGTCCCGCTGTATGGGGAGTGAGTTCGTTGTCCTGTCCTGTCGGGGAAGTCTCTATCCAAGTAAACTGTAGGTAACCTGCCCTCTGTACTGTCGTGGCTCCTTGGGTTGGCCACCCTCTGTCTCCTTCGCCTCATCCTTCCTCCCGGGAGTGGCCCCACTTGGGGGCATAGGAACAATGGGCCCAGTATGGTGACCTACGTACCGAATCCCCTCCGTAGTGAAATCCTAATCCTAATCTAGGAAATGGACCAAGCGGGATGGCTCAGGCGGTTTCGTCTGTGGTCTCTTTCACGGTAGAAGGGTCGGCGGGTGTCTCCCCAGGATAATAAGCTCCTGATAAACACTTAGTCCTCCGATAGGACGGTTTCCAGTCTCCGGACCAGTCGTGTGGGCCATTTCACGACCACGGTGGGTGCTATGCCGGTTGTTCTGGCCTGCCGGGGAGTTTCCAACTGGTCAGTAATAAGGACCCTGCTCTCTGCACTGTCGTGACTCCTTGTGTCGGCCGCCTTCGGTTTTCTTTCACCACATCCTTCATCCCGGAGATGCCCCGCTTGGGGCATAGGGGCATAGGATTCTATCCTACCTTATCCTAGCTCAGAAATGGTTAACTCAACAAACATGTATTTACATAAATAAAAGAAAGCTAGATTTTCCTATTTTGCG
This sequence comes from Mantis religiosa, assembly GCA_030765055.1. Classification (NCBI taxonomy): domain Eukaryota; kingdom Metazoa; phylum Arthropoda; class Insecta; order Mantodea; family Mantidae; genus Mantis; species Mantis religiosa. The sequence goes on along the minus strand of CM060955.1, from coordinate 134,186,909 downwards.
TTTGGAATTTTACAGATACTTGCAAAAGGTTCTCTGAAAATATCTTTTACTAAGTGTATCTTAAACCTTGTATTCGACTGCAATCATCAAGCTGTTTGGTCCAACGCAGCAACTACCTTAAGTAAGCGCTAGAGAATGTAAAAAGCGTTTCTTTTGTGTAAAAGGATGATGCAAATGAAATGCGCTGGAACGGTTGTGGGGAATACCTCAAGGACCTTGACGTAACTACCGACAGACTTCCAGCAGGAGACACCTAAAATGATGAAACGATTCATGCATCTCATTGCCGGCAAGCTTTATGAATGGAACCGGTAGGATGCATTTGATAATCCCGTCACCATTTGGCGTAAAGCAGATTCGGCATGGAAAAGTAATCTCTTTAGCTACTTGCCTTTTCCTGTCCAGATACTCATCAGCATATCCTGCATGTCATCGCGCAGGCCACGACCGAAAATCGATTTATCACACTCACCTTGTCCGGACATTTATCACCAACCACAAAACTGGTATCCTCGTCCTGTAGAATTCATCTTACTGATACAGATGGTCGAGTGGCTAGCGTTCTGGCTTCTTACCGGGCTCCCACCTGGGAAGGGTAGTTGTAATTGTGTAAAAATGTTCCCTAAAATATATTTTTAGAAAACGTTTAGCGTGCAGAGGAAAAAGTGTCTCAAGAATCAGGATTCAGATGAACAATTCTTGCGGATGATCAAATATATAACTGCAATAGAGCAACTTAGAACAAAGCCCATGGGAGGGGTAATTCACCTGGTCATGCAATTCCCCGTGTAATCTTTGGAAGGCATATTTCTTCTACTCGCTACAGCACACCTCATTCTCGTAATTTCACCTTTAATTTTGCTTTACTCTCACTAAATCGTTTACCACTTCCTCACACCATCCAGCGGTAGAGACATGACTTAAATGCAGCAAGAGAATTCCAACAATAAGGCTCGGTTTGTAGATTGTTGTGACAAGTTGTGCAAAGAGCAAGGTGAGTGGGGAGTGAAAACAAGTGCTTGCACAGAACTAGCATGTAGCATACACAAACAGGAAGATCAATCAATCAATCAGTCGCATATCCGTCATCGTTTCTTATCTGAATTGTTTAGCATACCTAATGCAGAATTGGAATAATAGGTTTAGTTTTTTTAATTGTTACAATATAAACAAGGTCCTAATATGTTTTCTGTGCTATGTAATTGCTCTGTTCAGCATAATGACATGTCACTTGTTTCCCATCACTTCCTCTTTAAGACACCTCAGTAGGTGAAGGGAAGTAGAGTGGGGGTGACATCCTTCTGCAATCCGCAGACTGAGAGATTTTACTAAGTTGTTAGATACTTTCCTCCTTCTGCCCTGGAGTGATGGATAACTCCGGAGCTCTTTCCATAGGGCAATACCTGATTTCTTAAAAAGCACCCCCCCCCATCGACAACAACGTCAAGACGGGATGGAAGTGGATACATCACTTACGCGCGTCAACCCCGCAGGCAAGACTACCGAAAAACCTCGGTGGGGCCGCCTGGTGATCTAGCACACCTACTAGCTCTGCAGGCTAGTCCCGCTGCCGGGACTATGAGGCAACCCTCTGCCCCCTCCGGGCTGCCGTAGCCTGGCCGGTGGTACCCAATTTCCCGTGGGTGTCGGCTAGGGTAGATAAGCATATGATGTTCGTTTCATGCTGAGGAAATCGAAGGAGTATAACATGAACATGGTGAAAATGGAATACCCTAGAGTTGTAGAACATCAGAAGTAATGAATGTAAATATCCGGGAAGCTCTGTAAGAGCAAAGGGGACAACCGAATCAATAATACAACGGAAGGCCGTTAGAGTTGAACAAAATTAAATAAAAAATTAGTATAATGCGAAGTGAATGGTACTGCAGTAGCTCAGTTCGGAAGGTTCTAATTCGAATCTCCGATGCGGACAGCATCTTTCACTGGCCGGAGTAGAGGTGGTTGCTACCTCGCTTTATATACAGTGGGAAACATAAGAGCTGGTTCCCGTTTACTACTGTGAACGCCTTAGCTATGATGTTAGTCTGATTATAAAATGGACTACCTAACCTGTTGGCCATAATATTTTATCTTTGATGGAGAAGTAAAAGCCATGCCCATGACACAAAACTAACTGAAACACACATATATAATTTTTTAAATGTTGTCTCCCTGTCAAGACTCCAAAACAGCCATCCAGTCTAGCAGTAAAACTACTTTCTCCTGTTTATTAGACATCCCGAATTATTGCTGGAACATATATCAAAGTTCACAGAACAGATGCACTCTAGAGGAGTCTAGGATAGTGCGAGGTTTGTGGTAATTAAAGTATTTTACTTCCTCCATCTCCTATATGCCGTAGCCGTGACCGAGCGGTTATACCTCTTGGCCTCTCACCAAGGCTACCCGGATTTGACCCCAGGAGATCGAAGTGGCGTCTGGACGGGTTTTCTCCGAGTTATCCGGTTTCCACTGCCATTCATTCCACCTTTTTTCTCATCCACATCTCCACCCTCATACCACGTATTGGGCTGATCCCTCATCCTGGACATTCTCTCAGATCCGAAGTTCTTGAGCTCCTCGACAGGCGTTTGACCCCAGGCACCTACTTGTACGTCCTGGTGGTGTAATCCCTCCATACAAGGACAACATGGAAACGAGTATCGCGTATATAGCACGTAGAGAAGGTATTTATTTCATCCAAAACCTGATTAAAGGACATTAAACTACCAACAACAAAAAGACACTGCATGCTGCAGAGTTCTGCCGTTTTAGATCGATTTTTTCCATTACACGCCGTTTATAATCTAGATAAATGCTTTCTGCATTATAAAAGCCGAGACGACGAGAGTCTAATCGCACCACATCCTTGTATGGCTGCATAGTGAAGAGCTGATCATAATGCACAAAGAAAGCCAGTGCTGCATGACACCCATTTTGTGCTAACCGATTCCATTTGCATACACTTAGCCATGCGGACACAGCTGCACCGAATTGCCATGCGTAACTAATCTTCACCTTGATAACGATGCATTCTTTGGTTATGTATAGGAAACTGAATTAGCTTTGAAATACAGAAGTCCGGTTTTGCATATTCAATGAATATATTCCACAAATTGCATCATATATCACTGGATGCTTCCTTCTCGCATAAAAGGAAGAGTTCACCTGCCGGAATGATGTATGTCCAGGAGATTTGCAGCTTCTCTTTCACTTGTAATAAACAAGATGGGGATATGCGAGTTTTAAAGATGTATTCAATAATATAAAAAGTGTTAAAAATTTTAATGTTGTTGAAGATGAAATGTCACTTGTTTCTGCTACAACACTTTTTTGTTCTATAACAGGTATCTGTATGTTTATTTCTCATATGTACCTCCTGCTTACCATACAATTCTGTTCCTCTCTCGTAACTGCATGGGCACTGGTCAGTCACCTGTAATTGGATGCTGTGCTGTATTAAATAGTTCCTTATTTAATATGCATCCCGATATATTCTTAGATAATTATAAAATTTGAGTGTGCATTTCACTTGTTGCATTAATTTACTCTCGAATATGACCTTCCAAGTTAACTTTAAAAATCGGAAAATAACATTCTTCGTTTCAAAAAAGGAAAGCAGCTATTTAGGTGTCAAACCCTCATTTAGGCTTCTTAGGTAAAATAAAAAACCTGAGCCTAGCAATAATATTTGTGCAGAGGTTTACCTCGACTAAGAAGGAAAAGATAAAAATTAACCAATAAGGATAGCTTTTGTAAGTTAAATACAAAATAAGCGATAGTGGGAACTCATCAGATTTCAACTACTAAAGGCAAAGCGCTGAAGACAGAAATATCAAAGATCTAACCTTTATGGGTCACCTCATTCCTGTTCGGCAACTTGTGGAAGTTTTTTAGCATTTATCTAAGATCTCTAAAATCCTGTGTCGCTCTGCTCCCAGATCATATCACATGCACAGAATTGATATGCACGACTGAGTATGTAACACAGAAACGCTGTACGTTTCCAGCCAGACAGACAAGTTAATTCCGGAAAGAAATTAAGAAACCCAGAAGGCATTCAGAAGCTCTTTACGGGAGCAAATGTGTTTCAGTGCTAACGTAGAAAATAGTGTTATTAATTCTTGAAAGAAAAATTAAAGTAGCAAGATTACTAACAGACTTTAAAGATAGAATGGTGGTAGCGTGTCTGCCTCTAGTTCAAGAGGTCCCGAGTTCGAATCTTGGCCAGGGTGAGTTACCTAGATAATATTTTTCCGAGGTTTTCCCTTATCCTGAAAGACGAATGTCGGGTAAACTCAAATCTCTATGGACCCTGGGCTCATTTAAGCATCATTTCACCCATTCCATTCATCGTCCGATATGACTTAATGTTGGAGGACGTAAATTCAAAAGAAATCAAGAAATATGTATGACAATTAGCTAGATAATTTTCAGTCATAGAAACATGCTACTCCAATTAGTTGTTCTTGGTCCTGAAGATGATAGTTTAACAGAATTGATGACATCGGAGATCTTTACCGAAACATTTTAGAGCAGTCTTATGAATTTTGACACTACATGTGAGGAAAACTAACCTAATTCATCAAATCTTCAGTAGATATATATATATATATCTTGATTATACCAAGAAAGATATTTTGAACAAGAGTAGAGTGTACATGTTTGTGTTAACTCTTTTGTAGTAAAAGTTTTTAATCAGATTCAAAGTAGTGTCACAAAGAGTTTCATTCATTAGAGACTTTCTACATTATCTTGGATAGTTTATATAATAACTCTTTTGTGGTAAATGCTAAACACTCATCAAAAATATTAGAAATGAATATGTCTTTGGTTTCAAAAGCTTAATTACTTTCACTCTTTTGCATTCATATGTAATATTTTGAAACATTATGTCACTAATAGCTCTGTTACGTTGGAGGACGTAAACTACAAAAAAAATCTATGTTGGCTCTGAAATTCTATGTTCTTTGCATTATAAGAACGAATAGCGATCTTAAACTTGAAAAACAGTAAGTATTTTGAACATTTCAAAGAACAACGAATATCTCGGAAATGAGAAATACCACAGAAACGTTGCACACAAATTTTGTGTTTCAATCACATTATCTAATGAGGGTATTCCTTTATCTCAATAGTAAGTTTTAGGTGGAATACATGCTTCCTTTATTCATTATAATACTGTGACTGTGCGCTCGTGAAATTAAAGTCCAGGTTATAAACACTAAAAATTGATCTTTATTTCCGTAGAAACACACTTTGGTCAATCTTTACAGTATCAGAATTACGTCTCCAAAACATACAACTTGCAAGGTCATCGACCACAAACTTTTACAGCTATTCACGCACACTCGTCCAATTACCGACTGACTCCCAGTGGCGGGCAGCGGCTACTTTTTATAGCTTACTCACTATCCGGAATGTTCTTAAACAATCAAGGCGGCGTTAGAAGTAAGACATACTCTCCAGAAATCCGTCTCCTTCCCCACACCGTTTCGGTGAGCTTTTATCTCCGCACTGCACTGCCCGTCTCTTTGAATTCGTCCCTCGCGCCACCTTGTCTCAACAATGCGTTCGCGAAAATACTTATTTAGACATCATTTTCACTTCTTATATATGTACAGTAGTAATGTATTATACAAGTGGATAAACAGAGAGTTTATCCGCGACTAGAGCAATTTAAAACGCAATAATAGAGGTTTGTCCACTTGTATAATACATTATTCTATACTATAGATACGATAAATTAATTTATGTAAAATCCAGCTAATGATTTTACAACAGGAAGTCATAAATTAAATAAGGAATAAGGCAATGAATTGCGGCGTACTTCTAATTATAAAATATGGTAGGCTATAAATATGGAATGATATAAATACTGGCAACGTTACTGCCTATAATCCATTTGGAACTATTAACTTCTATGGTGATGTACAAGTTCACTTTCAGGTAATTAAAGAATAAAAATGTTTGATATTGCTGTTAAAAGATTATAGAAAATCTGTAGTTATCAACCATTTATTTATTTTCTTTATCCCACCCGTTACCGGAGCAACGAGTGAATTTTGTTTACTTTATCCTACTCGTTGCCCTAATAACTATCACTTTGATTTATAATCCGAGTTTTCTTATATCGTTTCTCCGTGGCAACTGTGTATATTACAGTATCTGTAGGATAGATGACTTTTAAGTTGATCCCTTATCTTAGTTCTCCATCAAACTCTATTAAATATGGACTTTATACACAATTCTTCTACTACATCTATAATATTAAAATCAGAAAACGTTATTAAATGCATACAGATTAACATCGGAACCAATCCTGGTTTACTGTTTTTGAAACAACTTTAAGCTATAAACTAGATTATAAACCTGGATCATTAAAATAGCTAAAGCGGATTTAGAGTATAAACCTGCTAGTCATAACATCTTGAGAAGATGGCTGTGAAAATACTATGGATAGAAAATAACTGTTGCTGAGCAATAACTGCTTGCAAAAATAAGACAGAAGCTGGAAACATAACATTTCAAGCAATGAATTAGCAATAGAGAAAACAGAAGGCATAGCAAAACATAAGATAGGTAATTGGGTTTTGTTGTATTTTCTCTGTATGTTGTAATTGAGTTTATTACAACCTCTGTTTAATAACACTGGTCCACAATGAAAATGTTTCGCGCTTAAAAATAGTGAATATACATGTATTTCCATCTGTCGAATTCAAAAATCACCGTAAAAATGATAGATTAGCTCTTGTTTTGAAGATAAAGTGACATTTTATTTTTTAGTGTGAAGATTTTAAATTTGGAGGAACTTTTTTGGTAGTTGGCGCACCTGTCAAATAACAAAACACAATCAGAGAGAAAGTTTGGAAATTAAGTGATGCAAAAGTTAAGGAAGCTATTTTTGTCGGACCACAAATAAGAGAACTTGTAAAGGATCCTGCATTTGACCAAATTTTGGAGGGGAAATAAAAGGAAGCTTGGGAAGCCTTCAAGGGTGTTGTTCATGGATTTTTAGGCAACAAAAGAGATGACAACTACAAGCATTTGATGACAGTGCCCTGCAAAATGTCCCTTAAGATCCCTTTTCTCCACTCCCATCTAGACTTTTTCCCTCCTAGTTGTGGAGCTGTTTGTGATGAACATGGGGAGAGATTCCATCAGGACATTTCTGTTTTGGAACAAAGATATCAGGGCCGTTGGAATGAAGTAATGCTTGCGGATTACTGTTGGTCTTTGTATAGGGATTCTGCGGAACTCCATCACGAAGTCAATAGGCCACCACATGATTCTCTTCAGACACGACTATCTGCGAAATATTTTTTCAGAAACTTATAACTCTTTCCATGTAATTACCAGTTTAAAAAAAACAAATGCACTTTCATTGTTGTTAGCATGTATGTAATTAAAATGTATCCTTTTCTCTCAATCCGTTAATATGTAATACTTCCACCTTGTGTATATCATAGAAACTAGAGCTAATAAAAAATTTCCATTGTCATATTTGTTTTTGTCAACCAAAATTTAGTAGGAATTGCCTCATCAAGTGCTCGAAACATTCAAAAATTATTTTTTGTTGCCCTGGGTAATTAGTAGTGAAAAAGTATACTCCAATTGACAAATAAACTGGTCAACTGAATATTTTATACTTAACGATTGACAATGTTATTTTTGGAAATTAATTGTTCTTTCACACTAGCCGTGTGTAGGACGCACTATGTTATTTTTCTCAATGGTTACACATTGTGCACTATTTCCAGAATGTTTGACTATACGACGACGACGACGACGACGACGACGACGACGACGACGATGATGATGAGAAAAGTGCGCTCAGATTGAGCATTAATATACAAGCTATACAAGTATTTTAGTCTCTGCTATAGTTTGTTATAGATTTTGTTCTTTTCTTACATTCCATCAATGATATTTTTTGCATTGTTGACCACATAACACACATTTACATTGCACATTCGGTTCGTAAAAGTTTCTGATAATACATATCTTATGGTGAAAGCTGTGTACTGAAAGTCTTGTTATCACATGTCTGTGGTTTCTGTATTCTCTGGTCCAGCTGTCATCCATCATGGCTGGTGTGCTGTAGAAATCCAGGTTTATCTCCTTCTTTCGGTCCATGATGTAGATCAGTTCCTGGTATGGTCCTGTTGATGGTAGGCAATGTTGTAGTCTGATGTCTTCTATGAAATAAGTCTCCTTCAACATTTCATACATCAGTCGAGATGGCGATATTTTTTTCCACTCTTAGAATCCGTTTCATGAGCATTGTCTTAATTTTTTCTATTCTTTTAGGTCGCTTTATATTATGAATACTTATTCGAAATCCACAGAGATTAACCTTTCCCCTTCTTTTTGTTAACACATATCGTTTTTTATGACAGATCCTCTTAAGCCACTCCCTTCGAGCTATCATGCTTGGGAGGTGAAATTTCTGCACGCCATGGAATATAAATACATTTTTACAGCAGGTGCTAATAAAATGCATTTAATCTCCAGGTATCCATATATATTGTGAATTTGTGGGTTCGCAGAATTAAGTCTTGTTTGCAGAAATTTAAAATGCTCTTTATTGCAGTGGACAATAACTTTGTACTTCCCTTGCCGCAGTGAAAATGACGTGACATAGACAACAGTCTTCAAGGTCGTCTCGTTACTCCCACCACACGTAAACAAACAAAAGAATTCACCGTGTTACACTTCAAATGTCCACACACTCACAATTACTGCACAGCTGCACACACAACTAACAATTCACTAGCAACTGACTACGCTCTAACACTTGCGGGTTTTTATACCTCCATTCATTGTTCTACAATGTAATCGATCGTTCGATAACGATCGTGACGCAGTGAGAGAAGGAGGGAACTATCTCTTTCTCTCACTGTTTCTTTCTCTTTCTCTCGGCAGGCGTTTAGCGCTGCGCGCCACTATCTGTCTCTGCCCACGTATAACTCCGGCTTTCGATACAACAATGCCTCGGCGACAGTATATATGCTTATTGTTCCACAAATACAATATAATAGTTAATAATTGAACGTCACTATTTAAATCTTACTCTCTTTACTTGCCTTTATTTATTAATATTTACTTAAAATTTAATTCATACAGCATTTAAGTGCAACCAGCCAACTTACCTTCAGTTGCTCATATTACCAGGCGTGACATTTGCATTTGGCGCTAATGCTGCTTTTGAACAGCTGACACTAATTTATTTTCACATAAATATCTCATTACCCACTGTCATTAAAAAGATGTTATGAAATACATTTTAAGTGCCTCGCAAAGTCAGAAATTTGTCTCCTATTTTAAACATATTCTTCTGATTCTCCAAACGTACATTTGGCGCACTTGTATCGATCGCCATAAACCCTATTTCGTTCTCTTGAAGAACATCTGACGCACTTTTGGCTCGGTTCCATGTATATTCAGTTTCTATGGGACAAACAGGGTAATGAAGCATTCTTGAATACAATTTCCGCTACTCAAGCGTCGTATGAATCCCAAAAGCGGTGTTACCAGGTTGATTGATATCTTGGCACAGTTGTAATGTGATGTCAGTAGAGAGCTGCAGTTTCATGCAAATTCCCCACCCTGGAAATTCCGATACATAGTTATGTTGAGAGCTATGCTGTTTACATTCATAGTGATGTTGAATCATTAGAGAATGCAGTTAAACATTCACTGATTATGCCTTTGTTCCCAAGAGAAGCACAGCTTCTGCAAAGGTCGTAGCATGAATTAATACTTATCACATTCCAGCTAAATAAATCATCGATTAAGGGCATAGACCATATTGCAACTTTAGAGGAAGAGGTTGGAGAGCCATGAAATAAATTTAGCACTGGATCCACTATTTTAAGAAGCATAAACAGACTATTCTATCAGAATCAGTGGTTGTAAATGGACTTTATACAGGATACTAATCACTACATACACACCTATAAAGTTAAAATTACCTGATTTTTTAAAAAACTGTTTGGACACTCAAATTTAATATTTTGAAATGAATATTTTACATCTAAGAAACAATACTCAGGTCATAAGAGGACGCAGTAGCATGATATAGAATACAAGCTCCGTAAATTCGTAAACACATTTGAAAGCTTGTTTGGAAGTAAACCCAAATAAGACAACACATGATGATAACGGAAGGATGCAGATTTAAAAGTTAATGACGTAACGAATAAATGCATAAACAAATATAAATATGTCGGAAATTAATTGTTCATTTACACTGGCCGTGTGTAGGCTAAAGTATGGAAAGATAGAGCCAGACTGAAAAATTCAATGCCATAGCCGGGATTTGAACCACGGATCCATGGTTCAAATCCCGGCTATGGCATTGAATTTTTCAGTCTGACTCTGCGTTTCCACAATTTAGCCTACACACGGCCAGTGTGAAAGAACAACTAATTTCCATTAATTGACCTAATAGTGGTCCGAACTATAAAGCCCAGGCCTTAAAGTACTTACAGCTTATAAGTCGCCATTAAGGTAGTTGTCTCATGTGTTTATGAGAACTCTTAGTGGTTTACCGGGAAAAACACGAGTCAGTTGGAGAATTTAATGTCATGTCGGCAGGTTGGCCATAGTAGCTCAAGAGTTAGAGCGGCTGGAAGAAACCAGAAGATCCGTGGTTCAAAACTCGGCTATGGCATTGAATTTTTCAGTCTGGCTCTATCGTTTTATATATATATATAATGTAATTACATCGTTGAATTGGGTCGTGTAGAGTAGGGTTCTGTCAAAAACTATAAATTAAAATATTTTTAAAAAATATAGTAGAAACTACACTTGCATATGGTGCAGAAAGTTGGACAATAAACGGAAAGAAATGCGAAAAAGAATAACAACGGAATTTTATAACTCCGAAGAAGCATGAAATAAATGGATGTATGGAAACTGTTTTTGATTGAATAGGAAGAAGAATTCCGTAATAATACCAACATGTCTGAAGAGAGATGGCCCAAACATATCAATTGAGTAAACATGGAAGACATTGCACGAAGGAACAAGCAGAGCCACGTCCGATATGACTAAACGTTGGAGGACGTAAATTACAACAACAACAGTAACAAAAAGCGGAGCCAGGATAAAGACGAGGACCTGAAAGGACATGCTTGCAACTTTTCTCAACGCCACATAAACATATGAATGCTGTTTCCGAATACGAGTATGTAATTTGAACTCGTTCCAAGATTTAAATATATATTTTTATGTTATAGTGTGTGCGCATGCGCGCGTGTGTGTGCTTTTTTTTTTAACAAGGAATGTAACTTGATAGAATAATCGCTTTGTATATGAAAGTATAACATGTAAAGGATATAAGTAAGTGATTTGTCATGGTCAGAGAAAGTTGTGTATGTTCACTACATCAGACTTTTACAAGGAAAAGCTTGTTTGTGGTGCACAATGACATCATAACAATTCACTAGCGCATGACCGAGGCGGTTTCGACGGCGACCCGCATTCTTTTTCTTTTTCGGGGGTTTTCCCGAGTCACCTGGCGAATGCTGGATAGCATCCCCGGAATTTCCTTTAACTTCATTTCATCTCCATTATCATTTCACATCTCTCTCATCTGGTGATCTCTTTCAGGTAGAAGTGTCGGCGGGTGTCTCGGCAGTACATGGCAGGATTATGTGCTCTTCCGGTGGAACGGTCTCCGGTCTCCGAACCCAGTCTGTTGGAGCTTGCCGTAGGGGAAGGGATTCGTCCCCTTCAACTGCCGTCGTGCGGGCGCTGCGGACCCTTAGCACTCGTGGTACCTCTGACGTTACTAGAGGAACCTCGGGCCGAACATTTGAGCCCCTCCCTGATTGGGAGCTGTTTGGATTGGGTTGGACTCTAGGGGGCAGTGTGTTCCCAACAACCGTGGGAGATCGGGTACCTCCGGCCAGGCTTCGGCCGCCCGGAGGGGGTAGAGGGTTGTCTAAAAAGTCCCGGGTACTAGCCTGCAAAGCTAGTAGAAGGTGTGCTAGATCACCAGGCGGCCCCACCGAGGTTATTCGGTAGTCTTCCCTGCGGGGTTGATGCACGTAAGTGGCGTATCTACTTCCACCCGTCATGAATGGCGAATGGGGGGGGGGGTTGGACTCAAGGTATTGCCCCAAGGAAAGACCCCCGGAGCTTTCCATTGCTTCCGGGCTGATAGAGGCACACGCCTGACCGGGGTGTTCGGACTTGCGGGTAGACCTCGTTGTACAAGTCTGTTGGGGCTGCTTCCGGGCCACAATAGGGTGGGATGCCTGTTTTACTGCCTACCGGTGAGTTTCCAAATGGTAATTAGCAGGGGCCCTGTCCTATGTTCAGTCGTGGATTCTTGGGACAGCTTGTGTCTCCTCTCGCATCATCCTTCCTCCCAGGGGTACCTCCACTTGAAGGCATAGGTAGAATAGACCATGTTTAGACCTCCCCTCCATACCGTAGCCCAGTCCAGTTCAGTCACTAAGTGTATTCTCTCTGTATCACATTGATTTTATTTCTACACTAATAATTCTTATAAGTCCACCCCCCGTGATGTGGAGGTAGCGTGTCTACTTCTCATCCAAAAAGAAGATCGAGTTCGAATCTCGATTAGGACGAGATATCCGGATAAGTTTTCTTTTCGGAGGTGTTCCTTATCCTGTAAATATTAACGTCGGATATGACTCTATACCTAGATCCGGAGAGGGGACTTAACCTCAACCTATGAAGCCTTCTGTGCTTACGCGCTCCCCGGAGGAGGAAGGGGTGATGTGGAAAGAACCAAGATTAGCCGGACCTGAGGAAAAACAGCAGAGGGTAGATATCTATAAGCTACAATCCTGCGGAATTACACATTCCTTGAGGGGCTTAGTACTCGGAAACCACATCCAAGATCGAAGGACGGGGATTACAGTTCTTTACCATCCACGCCGATACTAACAAGGGAACTATCACTATGTTCACACCTTACTCGCTTGAGAGTTTGTTGGCATCATCTCTGCTCTATGTGGGACCTGTGTATCAAAAATCACGGTCGGAGTATAGCTGGAAGCATCCGAAAATGAGTCCAAAATAGGTAGGAATATATGGTCATAATAACACAGCGTTTTAAGGGAGGGATTGTTTACCCCTGACGGCTGCGGTCTACACATGCCATATGCAAAGAATGCCGTCCCTCACACCGACACACGCCTGACCAGCCTCATGTGCAGCAGCTACTTGCAAGAGGTCGCCAGCGGCATCTTCCAGACTACAATTTTGAGCGTTGCGGTTCTACTCCGCAGCAGATTTTTGGTGCACATGGTTTACATACAGCAGGAATTATACCATCAAATTTTCAAGTGCGTACAGTGATACTTCAGTTTGGAAATGAGGTGAAACTGAATGATAGAAAGTCGGGGATTTAACTATCCCTCCCAAGATTCGTAAAGGAAGGCCAGCCATTGGGAATCAAACCCATAATCTCTAGAATACAATGCTACCGGTCTAACCTCTATGGTCACCGGACTAATTTGAGTATAAATGCATCTGTCTAACTGATTCGTCATTCGGTTAAAGGACGTAAAAAGTTGCTTATGTTACTATTCAGAAAGAAACCACCACTAAGAGGTTATGATTAAAACTGGTTTATGCAATACCTCGCTTTCTAAAAGGAAAATAAAAATGTCAGTTCGGTAACATCAAAGCTTAGTTGTTATAACTTCGTTGTGTGTTTATTTTTCGTAGCAGAAACCTGAGGCTACATTTTATTAGACTGCCTGAGAATGTATATCCTAAGGTTTCTCGAGAACTTCTCGGATTTCCTCTGCATTATGCCGGCTTCCCACATCCGGAGATGATCTAATCTAATACACCTTCAGTGATCATTGACCTACTTTTCGTACGTGGGCCGCTTGAGCATGACAACAAAATCACCAACAAACTAAAGCTTCGGCGTGTTGAATTTACATGATTTCTGAATTCACTATTTTACAGACTATTGCTACAAAAGTTTACTCTTCTATGCACTTTTTATTGATAAAGATAAACTTTCGTTACACACACATGCATTTTTCTAAACAATTGCTTTATTTATTCAATGAGTAAAAGTACAATAATTAGGTGGTAGGTATTTATATATGTTAAATGTGCTCTATACAAAAATATGTTTATAAAAACTTAGTGAGATCTTTCTTATGCCTCACTAATACATATTTTCAATTAACCTCAACAACACCATAAATGGTTGGTACCGTAGCTCATTCGGTAAAGCACCTGCCTGCCGTGCTAGGGGTCCCGGGATTTTTCTCCAACCAAGATGATTTCCCATCTTCCCCAGAGTGTGGAAGAATGAATGAGAGTGCGAATATATGCGTGAATTAATGATACAACCCAACGTTTACGAGTTAACTGCGTTGATATGACCACGGCAGTTAAGGGGGAGGGGGTATAAATGGAACAACAAAAAATATAATTGAATTAAAGTCATTCAGTGTTTTCACAAATAGTTCACAACAAATAAACCTGAAGGTTTTATGTTCTTCGATTGCCATAGCCACAGTGTTTTATTGACTCAATAGCAAAACAAAATACCATGTAGCTCAGTCGGTCCAGTAACTGTCTGCTGTGTAAAGAGCCCCAGTTTTAATTCCCAGCTGGGGATGACATTTTGTCATAGCTGAGATTAATATCTGTGAGAGCGTGTGATCTAATGTAAACAAAAATTACCACTGTATACATTAACATCATTGCCCATTGGCAATATGTTCTAAAGGTAAAACAACCACGGACATGACCACTAGTTAAGGGTGGGATATACATGGAACAACATTAGTTGCTATGGAATTTTGAACTATGTTGATGATAATAGGACTGCATTAAAACTGGATAGGAATTTCGTGAAATTCTGGGAAGATCAACTACAAAATTTTATTTCTGCTTAATGAACTGCCAACATTTAAGGTTTACAAAATTTGGTTAGATCAAATTATCTGTAAGTCATACACAAGAGCAAACAGTCCAACCCTATTTTCATTATTTGATATGTCTCATAGTTTTGAAATGGTTGTTTCTTTATGCTTAGACATACGAGTCGATTCCAGACTGAGCCATTTTTCTTCTTCTGTCTTTCAGAATCAGGTCATCCATCCATTTTCTGTGTTGTATACTATGCCATCTTCTCTGTTGCCTGTAGTTTTATTCACTTTTTTCTTGTGACCTCACTAACACATTGCTCCCATTCTCTCTTTGGTCTACCTCATCGTTTTCCTTCTTGTATCTTACCTCAAAAACCTGTTTTGATTTATATTGCTCATTCATTCTAACAAATGTCCATATCATTTAAGATTTATTTTCTTTAATCTTTACTGCTGCTTCTTTATTTAGGTTCTACCTAATAAGTGTATTTCTTACTCTGCCTCTACTAAGCTTACCTTTAATTTTTCTCAAATATCTCATTTCTGATGACATTCTAAATGCCTGTGGAAGTTGAAATGGAGTGTTTATTTCTGAACATTCTTTAACTGCTGTGATTCTCAGCATGCCATTATATACTGAGTGTGAAAGACAGCTTAATAATTCATGTTGATTAAACAACTCAAAATTGTGACTCATTTAAGATGTTCAAATATTTTGTATATTAATATTTTAGCTTGTTATTTCTTTCTTTTGGATAACTAAGTACCTTTATTGCACAAAATATGATATAGTTTACAATAATTAATTTCAAAATAGGGTGTGCTTTAATCCCAAAAGTGCAGTTTCAAAATGTATGTTGAGGGATGTTTCCATTTATTTTCTAACCCTTGCTTTCGCAGGTTACCTTGGTTGGATATAACATTGTATGTGTCATTATATAACATTATAGCATTGTATACTATGATTTGAAGTTTCATCAGATTTAAATAAATAAGAATGTAATAAATTGTACTGAAAGGAAATTATGATTAAGGTCATGTCCAACAAGTCCATCTTTCAATAAAATCAACCAAAAAAAAATCATCATAGCCAGATGATTAAAGCCATCTAAAAAAAAAAAAAAAAAAAAAAAAAAAAAAAAAAAAAAAAAAAGATTATTTTATAATTCTGGAAGACAGTGCAGTGGCTTAGTGGTTGGACCACTTGCCTCTTGGCGAGGCAAGCATATGTGGGATTTGCAGTAGTAGAAACAGGTTTTCTTCAGGTTCTCCTGTTTCCCAGACATTCATGTCACCATCTTCTTCTGCAGTTTCAGACCAGGCTTCAAACCAGGTTCTGACATTCTTTGCCAGAAAGCCCTCAGAGCATTAACCACATACCTTTGCTCTCCCACTCATACATTATGGACCTATGTGAGGTTGTGGTGGTTGAACAGTAAGCCTTAGCTCTCCATAAAATGTTGTGCAGAGAATTTAGTTTTAGTTTTTTACAATGCTCAGCTAAAAATGCATTATATAATCATATAACAACCAAATTTGTTGTTGATGCCTAACTTATTTCAGATTCTCTGTTGATAAATGCATAATAAAGAGATCAGGAGCCAAAAGTGAGAAAATCATATTTCTCTCATTTTAGGAAGATCAAAATAGCTTTATTTTTTCAAAGTCATGTTCTTACACTTCTTTCCTTTGTTGCAGGTGGAACAATGATGGACAAAGGAAAAGACAGCAGAGGCGATATTTACACTAAGTACAAAGCAGAGCCATCTGACAGTAGTAACCAGCACACCAATGAAAGCATATAATGTACCTGTGAAGAAAATCACCACTGCTGATGTAGCAAATATCTTACCACCAATTATACTGACAGTTAAAAAGAACTAAAGAAATAGTAAGTAGGGGGAAAAAAGTGAAAGTGGAAAGTGCTAATTGTGATAATGGATATATCGGAAGCCTTTAGAAGCGAGGACATTTCAAAGACAGACTTCTTCGACTTTGTAGTTGGGCAGGACGTTGTAGGAGACTCCCAACAGTTGAACAGAACGCTAAAGTCAATGGGGATCTACATTGAGCCTCCAACAACAAACAGCGGATCTGTGTATGTCCAAGACGTGAAGGAAACTAATAACAATCATCTGATGATGAATACCGTTTCAGATCATCATCACCACCAACATAATCACATTCCCAGTACATATGAACAAACTCCCACATCTTTCTGGAGCACAGCTGCTACTACAACATCTTCCAGCAATACATGTGATAAAGAGGCTGTGCGAATAGAGTCTGCAATATTGGAAGATCTCAGTAAACTATGGAACGAATCACCATCAGGGGAAGCTGGTGGCATCAAGGGAAGTGGTAATGGAAACAACACTGATGGTGCCATCTATACCCTCACAGTTCTCAATGGGGGCCATAGTCCTGGTTCCTGGTATCGGACACCAGAGAATCCTGCAGCAATAAAGCAGGAAGAAGAAAACAACCATGGATCTCCTCATCAACATAAACAACAAATGAGTCCTCATGGACAAGTTCCCTCTTCATCAGCCTCATCCACACTAGATCTCGACTCCATACTCAGCATCATTCCCACACAACAGCCTCCTCCAAGTTCTCCCTCCACTAATCACCATTATCATCATAACGGCTTCAGTGCTTCTAGTAATGCTATGAGCCCACATCAAGACAAGTCAGAGCAATACACAGGTGTCTTCGAGGACAGCAATTATAACAATAAAGACTGCATTTCCAATGGCATAAGCCACTCGCCAAATAATGGTACCGAATCGCCTATTGCAAGTGGCTTCAACAATAACGATTGGAAGATGGCCAATAACAACAGTAGCAATAACACAACGGGCAATAATGCAGCAGCAGCGGCAGCTGATTCTTTATTACGCAATGCTCTCCAAGGCAAGAGTTGCTTTCTGGGACGCTACAATGGCAACGTTGCTGGAGGACAGCAAAAGATGAACTGCAGCAAAGATAATGCCACTAGGACGTTATCCTCATCACCGCCAAAAACAGGTGATGCCTACATCACAGGGGATATGGTAGTGGCTACAGATGAACACAGATCATCACCTTTGATGGCTGAGAGCGTAGTCATGTTTGATGGTGGAGGTTCAACAACAGGGTCAAGCCACACTATGGATGACATTCTTCTCTATCAAGGTGAAGACCTCGAGCAGCAGATTAATATAATAGCAAATGATGTACTGGAGTCAGCCAGTAGACGTCAGCAGCAATCATACTGCAGCCTCGATCAAAATAGCAACAGTAGTCCCACCTCTTCCATGTACATTCCTTCACCAATGCTCGCCACCGACACCCTGGTTCACCATCACAGTCCCATCATGTCATCCCCTTCTCCACATCTACATCACCATCCCCATCATCACCACCATCACCACCTATCACCAATACTTCAACAACCACCACAGCCACCGCCACCACAGTCTTCCATTTCAACAACATCCAGACCGGCCAAGAAATACTCAAAGAAGCCTACTGGTGGAGTGAAATCTCATATGCAAGGTTCCCAACACCAGGGCAGCAATGGCAATGGTGTCCGTAAGGAGCGATCATTGCATTACTGTAACATATGCAATAAAGGTTTCAAGGACAAATACAGTGTCAATGTTCACATTCGCACTCATACTGGGGAGAAGCCCTTTGCGTGCACAGTCTGTGGTAAGAGCTTCCGTCAGAAGGCACATTTAGCTAAACATTACCAAACACACATCACTCAGAAGAATAATGGTGGCCAAGCTGGAAATGCTAATGGCTACAAAAACAGTAAAGGACGGTTTAATGGTGCCAAAGCACCTACATCATGATATCCCTCATATGTTCCCATTTTGCTCTTTTTGTGTACAAAACTCTTCTGGTTTCTGGGATAATGAGATATTTTTCATTTAGCAGTGATTCAGTTTTACTCTGCCACGCTACCAAGTTCTAATGCTTGTTTTCTGTAAGGACTGTGCAGTGCTTTTTACTAGAAGACAGTGATGAGTTCAAGCTTGTAACTTTGTTGGATTTTCACGAAGAAAATCAATGGACACTGTTGGCATTATAAACTGTTATGCCTCTAATAGTGATATTGAGATTATATGATGAAATAATATGGTTTTTATTAGTGTAAAAAGGGAATGGGCCTGAAGATGTTTAAGTAAGAAAACAGCAAACAAAGAATTATAGTGTTTACCAGCAACCTCTATAGTGGAAGCAAAATCCTGAATTATTTTCACTGTTGGCTAATTCACCTGTTTCTCATCTCAGACATTCAAGCTCTTATAAAGAATGAATTAAGTATGTACAATACAGATACACTGTTATGGTGAAAAATTAATTCTTGAAAAACATTTACTAATAGACAATTCAAAACAGGTGAATACCACAAGGTGAAATGATATGCCATTGCTATATGATACTGCATGTAGCCACACAGAACAAAGTGAGCCTCTAAATAGTTACATATTCAAAAAATAAAACTTGTTAGTTCATTATCATTAACTTTCACTTTAAAGGAGGGAAAAATAAGGCTCCTATGCTAAAACGCCATTTCAAATTCAGAATTTCTTCCAATAATCTATGTAATCCACAACATGTTTATGTTATGGATCTTACTTTCTAGCAGTAATAATTAGTTTTAAATATCTTCAGTACTATAAGTTTTCAGTCCAGTCATCCAAAATAAACAGCAGTTGGGTATAACTGTAATTACACTTCCCATTCAGTATTGTATATGTAAAAACTGTTGTTAATAATTTAAACATTTTGTGCAGCAATATTATTAGCATAGGTTCTACCTTTTTCTTTCTTCTACAAACTGCAACTGCTTAGAGGATCATGATTATTGTATAAAACAATAATTATTGTATTAGGATTAGGCACATTTCATAAATTCACATCCATCCGTTCTTTCTATGTGAAATTTTTACACTTTCATGTTTGAAAGTATGTTACCTTAATACCAAATGATGTTATTTAATTACCATTTGACATAACTTGAATTAAAATGCAGAATAAGGATTCTGTATTCCCTGGTGCTAATTCTTGGTGCCCTATCTTGCCTGAAGCTTAAATAAATATAATTTTACAAAATTCCATTGCATAAGAAATGAAAATGTGTACCTGTAAAAGAAAAATTTGTCAATGACATTAAGTTTATATAAGCTTAATAAAATAATTAAACTGCAAGTGCTATACTTTTTGAAACATATAGCATGTAAACTATAAGAAGTTTATGTAACAGGGCAGTTTTGCACCAGTTTAAAAGAATTTATAATTAAGTACACAATAGTCAGCATTCAGTGAATCTAAAAAATGTGCTACAACCAGACATACCCTGTTGTTCAACAGCTAAGCTTATTACATGTTCTGGATTAGTAGGTAAGATCAGAAAGTGCTGTCCATCTTAGTATTTTTCCAATCGCTAATTATCATGCATTCATTATATATTCTTATGCTAATAAGAATTCTACTTTATGATTTTAATTATATTCACTCCTGAACAAAAGTGCCTTCATCATTGAAACACATATTAAAAATAACAATGAAACCTTCGCAAACATACTATGGATTCTGCATTCTGCTGTTCCTTATCTTTGGGGCTGTCGGCTTTCAAAAACAAAGCAAAACACATTCTCACTCTCTTTCATACTACTATGGCATTACCAACAATAGTCATTTTGATTTTACTAATTCATTTCTACTTTTTTTATGTTTCATTTGTATAACCCCCTTTAATTTCTATGACCAATATCATGGGCTTTGACTTTAGAAGCAACAAACTCTTTTAATTCACTCCTATATTCATACTTCCAGACTTTGTAGAGGGTAAGGAATGATTATAATTAAAGAAAACTTCTACCCTTCAAGCCAGAAATGGGACTTGGAACCTCTGTATTGAGAAGCCAGAAATCAGACTACTCAACAAAAGATACATTCATAAAATCTTTCTTTTGTGTACTAAGGTAGTAAAAATAACTATTAAGAAAGTGAAGTCAAAACTGAGGTACAATACTGAGCTTTCTTGGAAACATAGATGAATTAGAAACTGCAAAATACAGTGTCTTTAAAACATAGAGAAGTTCAAGGAAAATATGAAGTTGTGAGGGCAAGGCAGAAATCGGAGGCAGTCACATATACAATGCATTATACATATTGCAGTCACAACAAATGATTGGAGGAATATCACATTTTACACAAGCTGTACTGCATAAAGTGAGCTGAATCTAAAACAAATAATGGGTGTAGTACACAGACACTTTTGTTGGCTGTCTACGAATTAGATAAGTCACTGCTCATGCCCATACAATAAAGCATTTCCTGAAAACCTTCGTGTATTATTTGATTTAAACTTTGTAATAATAGTTTCTTGCAATAAACTTATTTAATCATGGAGAGAGTTATTTGGATTACATATTTGCACAGTCATACAATCTGCAAAGCATTAACTTCTTGAAAAGTTGATCAACACAACAATGTAGATGTGTTGGTATTTTTCGGTATCAAAGATTTGTGGTATTTTTTTTTTTTTTTTTTTTTACATTGTCCAAAGTTAAGTCATATTGGACAATGAAATGGGTGAAATGATACTGAAAAAAGACCAAGGATTAGAGCTTGGAGATTTGTGGTAGTGTCCACCTCTTTTATCTTTTTTATTATACTTACAACACTTTATTTGTTACATGCACAAATTGGTTCAGACATTCACATGCTTACAAGTCAAGTGGAATGGATAACATCTTGCTACTTTATAGGGCTTTCCTTGAAGGGTGATACGGGCAAACAATGAATGTGTTCAAGCAGAATACTGCTTAACAAGTACATAAAGATTAAGGACTAACTCTGCTCCCATGAAGGCCCAAGGGGGGTGTTGGTCATCAAGGACCACTTAACCATCAGAATGTCATACTTCTATTAAATTCACACATATACAAATGCTTCCAAACTCTTAAGGAGCATGCAGAATAATCCTGTTGTGACTTCAACCCAGTACCTCTGGATTTGGAAGGTAGCATGCTAACCACCAGACCACTTCAGTTTTATTTCTTGCCATGCCATGTAAATCAACAATGAGGACTGCTGAAAACGTTAATTTGAGAATATTATCTTATGTCCTTAGGCATCAACTGTTGTTTACACATATTTCTCCTTGCTGGCTAATCAGATCATTGAACTTTCTGTACCCAAAATTATAAGCTTAATTCTGGCTCAGGACAGCACTAAAAATGTACTTAAATGTGACACTGTTACAACTATCGGAATGTAATTGATTCTGAGGGACAAAATTCTGCCACCTCGCAAAGCTGGTATGACCCGCACAGTTTCTAATGTCATAAACTAAATGAAACATTTTTTTTTTTTTTTTTTTTGTAATTTACGTCCTCCAACGTTAAGTCATATCGGACGATGAATGGAATGGGTGAAATAATGATGCTCAAATGAGCCCAGGGTCCATAGAGCTTGGAGTTACCCGACATTCGCCTTTGAGGATAAGGGAAACCCCCAGAAAAAACCTTATCCAGGTAACTCATCCTGACCGAGATTTAAACTCGGGACCCCTTGAACGTGAGGCAGACATGCTACCACCACGCTACCGAGGCGGGCGAAACAAGTTAATGTTACCATTATACTCTGTTAGTAACATTTACTCAAGTTCCCTGATATGCTAATATAGGACAGTTACAGAAATTGTTACAATAGTTGCAAATTCCATATTTCAAATTCTGCCCCACATTGCTTCTCTTTATTTTTATTTTATATTAGAATAGTGAGTTTGAAATCCTGTTTGTAAGCTTCTGTTTCAATTGCTATCTAAAAGGTCTTAATGAACTGGCCCATAAGTTTCGGCATATTCTTTTAAGTATGCACAATATATACATTTTATATTGTTTTATACAAATTGATTTTATGTTATTTGATAGAGAATTATGTGCACTACAAAATAATATGCTTATACTGTGGAACCACATTTACCTGGATCAACTGGGTCTAGGACCAATCCAATTTAACAAAAATCCAGGTTATTCAGAGAATGATGGAAAAATGATAAAAAGACATATACAATATCACTGAAATATTTTTACTGGAGTTTAGAAATTAATATCAGCACACTTTCACCTAAAAACATATACACTGTATATACTGTAATAGCCTATGTATTTGTACTATACACGTAGCTACAAACTAATTGTTAGTAAAAAAGGCAAGTGAGCTTCTGCTGTCTTAGCTCAGTATATCATTTACGGGCTGTGCAAGGTCACGTCTGCTTTAACATCAGAAGTTCATTTGGCAATGTTTCGGCTTGAGTCTTGAAATAAAGTATCAATTTCTCTGTTTTCAACTGAATGTGCATGGCTCTATACCAGAGCTGGTTCATCACACTGTCTGAATCTGATACTCTTCATTTTCCTTGTCATTTTCAGTAACACTGCATGATGCAGTAAACCTTCCGCTGTAATCAGTTTATAAACTGCATAATTGTAAATTTGCAACCAATTGTCAATATCTTCTTCCTCAACATTGGAACAGCCATAAATGTTTTTAAAAACATCTTCTTACACACTTATTGTTTCTTCTTCTTCTTCAATCTTGTTTCTGGCAAGTCGCACACAACAGGCCACATATCCTAAACAGGTGAGTGTAATGAAGTTGCCCACTGGCAAGAGAATTGAAGTAATGTACCTACCATAGCAATTTAACAAGTTTTCATTTACTATGCTAAATGCCTTCCCCCCCCCCCCCCCCCTAAACAGGTCTGGGTCAAAGAAGTCTGGGTTAATGAAGTTTTACTGTACACTGTTTTTTATTGATCTGCAAAGTACAAACTATATAAGCATACAAAAACTATACACACTATTTGGTAGGGCATACAATTCTCTATTGAATAACATAAAATGCATTGCCAAAACATTTTATTTTGCACATAAAATTTCACTTACTAATTATGGAACAACCTATTACTTGCTACAAGATTAGAAATGACATTAAAATTACCACCTTCTCTCTCCTTCATAAAATTGCTTCAGTAAATCTACATTGATCAGAATTAGCTTAATGCACATTTTAAACAGATTCACTGTTTTGGTGACTCCTCTGATTATACCAGAAGCACTTGCAGAAAACTCTTGATGTATACAGGTATATTTACCCTATATACAGTAAAAACCAATGGACAGTATATCATGAGCATACCACATAAACCAACAAGCACCACTGTGTTATCCATATAAACTGTGTAAAACCAAGTATCATTGATAATGGTTGCATTCACAAGAAAATTTGTTCCTATCCTTTGTTGTAAATTTTATTATGTATTCTATTTGAGCTGTGATGAATTTACCACATATTAAACAAAAAATCTTTATTGATAAAAGTTTATATATTATATTATTTTATTATTATTATTGTTATATAATTATAAATTTTTATACATTACATTACCATTCCTCTGTGTTCTTACATGTTATTATGGTATGGTATGTAAAGAGCTCTTTTCAATTTTATATTCATGTAAGAATCATTACTGCATATTAACTCAAATGTTAATTATACATAAATCATCATAATATGAGCTATGCATACTTATGTTATTTAATTCTACTCACAAAATATCTGATGTTCATCACAAAACTGCCCATTGTGATACTTGAATGTATCAAACTTTACCAGTTCTCAAATCTCATAAAGGATACCATTCAGATTTGAGAAGTTCAGGCCAAAATGTTGTTGCCAATAAGAATATATATGTTTTATATTCTTTGTTATGAACACTTAAAGGTGTAACATGGGTATTCCAGAGAAGAGATATCTATTTATATTTTTATATAACTTTACATTATATTAGAGAAGACATGTTTTTATAATAAGATTTATTTACTATGATGCTGAATACATGTTGTAATATTTTGTAACTGACTGAATAATTTAGCATAGCTTGTAGATATGGTCTTTAATGGATGAAAATAAAAAAGGATTTATAATTATGAAAACAAAAATGGAATGTTCTTATTTTCAGTAACATCTACCTAATGCACCTTTTTAGTTCCTTCATTAGTTACCTTCCAAAAATAACATCGAAGCTTTAAAGTATAAAACTGAAAGAAGCGTAGAGACAGTGAAGCACAACTTAGCACAAAAGTGAATCGAGAAGATATTGACACACTGCTTCACTCACACTGTAAAATTAAATTAAATGCATAAATTAAACGTATTCAAAAAAAAAAAAAAAAAAAAAAAAAAAAAACTGCCTTACAGTGTGAGTGAAGCAGTGTGTCAATATCTTCTCTATTCACTTTTGTTCCATCAAAGCTTTAGTTTAATACTTCACATTGTACATATTTGTAACAAAATTCTTTTGTTTCACATTTGCTATGGCACCAGAATCATTCTTCTGTGACCAAAGATTTATCCAGGATTTCCTTGACCCTCATAACTAGCAAATGCCAGGAAGGTGCCCTAAACTTAGACCTGGAACATTTCCTTCTCAAACTGAAAACCGCTTATTTCCAAAGAGTCTTAAATCCATGATAAAGGAAACTACAGAACATTTTTTTCTTTTATTATTTTCAGATGAAAATGTAAAATAGTTATAATTATGAGTAACTTTATTGTTGATATTGGTACTGAACTTAAATTACACTATTCAGTGACTTCACTATTAGAAGTAGTCACATGATCTGTTGAAACGTTTTGGAGGTCAATAATTTCTTAATCTTATTACTAGATATTTACAAAGGGAATATAGATCACTAAAAACATAACAATCTAAGACATTTGAGAAACACACAAATTATTGTTGCTATCAAAATACAAAAGATCAACAATTTTGGATTTAAGGCACTTTGGAAAAAGCCATTAAATTTCCTTTCCCAATTTCACCAGTGTGAAAGTAAGAGCATAAATTAAATGTATTCAAAAAAGAAACTGCCTGCACAATCAGGTCAGTACATTTTTATTCTATAGTTATATTAAATCAGTGCTGTAGTTGGACCAATACAGTCTGGTACGCCGTACCACATAAAATTTGAACATGTTGTAAGCGTACCATCTAAATTTGTGAAGCGATGGTTAGAATTAAAGAAAAAAATATGTTTATTGATTGTTCTTAGTGCCAAACTGGAAGGGAAACAGCTTTTGTATTAGCCATAACAGTGAAGGTATGAACCGCATTTCTTAAGGGACTTTTGATGAGTACCACCTAAATATTTTTTCCAACTACAGCACTATATCAAATGTATTAAAATATAACATTTAATTAGTCAATAACAACGGATCATTCTAGTCATTTACATTTAAAGCATAACCTGCATCCTTTTCCTATTTCCAACTGAAATTTGAACTCCTTTGAAGGTTAGTTGTGGATCTCTCCTTCTGCCAAAAGCAGAAGTAAGGATTTTTGTTCTATCTTACTTTAATATGGTGTAGTTGTATCCTGAAATATTACTGCAGTCTCTCTTTACAAGTGTAGTAAGACAAATGAGACTGGCAAGTCCATAGGTTATTTTACAAGAAAGTCCTAAAGGTTAATTAATGCTTTATAAATATATTTGTTAATTTTAATTACAGTAGCTACATAATGTAGCTGCAAGATAATTAAAACAATTTCAATGAAAGAATTGATTTAATTCCTACTTCTTGTGCTCAGATAGTTTCCATTTTTCTTTAAGGAGACATTAAAATCTCTATACCACCAATGTTAAATATGCTAAATCCAAGATCCATTATCTCAGGAACTATTTCAGATATCAGGTTAAACTCTTTTAATAGAATATATGTATGCATATGGAAAAATTAAGGCCCATTATTTGGGCTTAATAGAATATAGATGAATGGCTCTTAAGTTTAATGATTTACTTTTTATCCAATAATTTACTCTGGAAGATAAGCTTTACTTCTCCATCATTTTTATTAAAGTGTATCAGTTTTTTTTTTTTTTTTTTTTTTTTTTTTTTTTTTTTTTTTTTAAATAATCAATGCAAAAGCAGATAAACAACTTCGCCTGACTCTATCACCCCAAAATTAATTTAGTTATGCTCAACATTTTCTTAGAAAATGCATCAATTATACCAGAAAATGTCACTCCTAGAAAAACATATTCAAAGCAAAAATTAGAAAATGAACTCTCGTGTATTTTCAAGGCTGAGCATACAGAAGTTAACAAGTATCTTTGCATATCTCTACCAGATATGCAACCTTATGCAGTTGCTTCACCTCCTGTTTTCTTCCTGGGAGTGGTAAACAAAAAAGATCAATGTTGGGTTGAGGTTATTATACATTTTATAATATAATGGACTGAACTTTCTTGTTGAATCTTGCTTCATGCAAAAATCTATTATGGATAGCACCATAAGTCTGATCACCAGTAGAACTGTTATTCTCTGTTAGTAGTGAATTGTAAATCCATAGAGGATCAAATGGATGCAGCCCTGGTAATATGGCTTAATAAATACTCTATGAACAAAGGTGTAAAAATATAACTTGAATATTAAATAGGCAGAGTCAGATTGAATGCTGGCAAGTTGACCATGGTAGCTTGTTGGTAAAGAGCAACCAGATTGACACCGGGAGATCCGTGGTTCAAAACTCAGTTATGGCATTGAATTTTTCAGTCTAACTCTACCTATCCAAATCTTTGCTTACAAACAGCCAGTGTGGAAGAACAATTAATTTCCATCAATTTACCTAACAGTGGTAACTATGAAGCCTGGGATTTAAGTATTTACAGACAGTAAATTGCCACAATAGGTGCGCATCTCATTCTGTATGAGAGCCCCTAGTGGTTTACCGGGAAAATACAAGTCAGTTGGAGAATTTAATGCTATGCTGACATGTTGGCCAGGGTAGCTTAATGATTAAGAGAAAGTGGGTAGAAACCAGGAGATCCATGGATCAATCTGACTACCTATTCAAATTGTCTTCTACACATGGCTAGTGTGGAAGATTTTCCTTTGAAAATTAACAATAACATTTCCAATAAGATGGTAAATAATTACAGAACAAGAGAGGGATAGGTTGGGGAGAGAGAGAGGAGAAAGAGCAAAAAAAAAAAAAAAAGAAGAAAAAAAAAACAATGTATGAAATGGGAGATTGGCAACAGTTCATAAAAATGTCCTATGCCTATTTAAACAATTTTATTGATTTCATTCAAATTGAAACAGTTTGCTACTAACATAAAAAATATTTAGTAGCATAAAAAAATTAAAAGTACAGTGATTTCACATATTTATATATTTTTATGCATATAATAAAATACACAATTAGTTGCAGGTATACCAAAATCACAGCCTTAAAAGGACTTTTTCCTCTTCATTGCTCCTTTCTATTACACTGTCATAGTATCTGAAAGAAAGCAAAAAGTAAATGGTAGTCAATTTATAAAAAATACTTTTAAAATAGTAAATTGTATGTTGCCACAGTACAAAAGACGTAACCATGGTGTGACAGCTCGCTAGCAGGTCAGAGTCTGGCAACCCAACTGCCAACCTCACACCCACAAATGCAAGGCAGAGGTGGGTGATCATCCAACTGATACAGGAAGATGTAGTCATCATCACAGCAGCCCCTGCCGGAAAGTTGGTTTTCCAGACCAGAGTTTGCTATCTAGCATAGCTTTTCAGTTTCCAATTACCAACATGTTACCATTCTTGGTAAGTAAGTTTCAAAAAAAATGTGAAGAATTTGGCACAATTTTGGTTCCTCAAAATAAATATAAAAAATGTGCTACACTTTTCTAAAATAGGTAATATTTCCCTTAATAAAAAATATAACATTTATCAATTTAATTGTTTAGATTGTGACCAAGCTTACAATGGAAGGACCGAACCTAATTTAGAAACAGAATGAAGGAACATTTTAGAAATATTAGGTATAAGCAGACTGATAAATCCATTGTGGCAGATCATTTTTGGTCATTTATCCATGAAATAAATCTAGAAGTTAAATTATTAAAACAAGTAAATGGTCCAATAGATTTAATGGTTTGGGAGAAAATGTTTATCTTAAAAAATAGACAGTAGTAGTAGATGAATTTTGAAATACCACCAATTGATTCTGTCTTTAAGTTAGTTTCATTTTCAGAGTTTGGTAATAAATTCAAAAACAATTCAATACCTAGTGGCAGTAACAATGACAATAGGAAAAAACAAAATGACTAAAGATGCAGAAAAGTTTTCACAAATCTAGTCTCTTGAATTCTGTGGCAAGTTCATCAATTTTCTTAAAAAGATAAGTGAAGTAAGTGACAAATAATTATATTTTATTTTAATATATTTTGTTACTTCACTGTTGTTAGCATCTGTTTTTTGTGTATTAATACATATCACTTTGAATCCTATAGAGCACGGAACAATGCAAATTGCTAACATTTCAGGATGTATGTTATATAATACATCTGTATATCAACTTTGTTATCAACTTTGTTAAAGCAATGTTGCCGTGCAGTTTTTTCATTTTCAATGGTTGAGCATGTCACTGCTACCCGAGAACATATTTGAAATATGATTTATTAAGTACTAAAGCAAATAAATCTTGGGCTCCCCCTGAGTTGGGCCCTGGCCCTTTCGCTAATAGGGCAGCCCTTCAATAGATTTATACTTGGTAAGTGTTTGCCCCTTTTAATGGTTATTGACTTCCTCTTGTTTATCCCTTCTATTTACCAAATGTTTGTTTCATTGTCTATTTTTTTACCTCTTTTTTTTTACCTATTGTTTCAACTTTACTATCACTTCAATCTGTCTGGATTTTATTAACCTCACGTTTTTTTTGTTTTTTTTTTCTCCACACAGATTTCCCCTTTTCTTGCCTCCCTTTTCCTCTTACAATTACTAAATCTTACTTGCCACTGTTTTTTCAACATTTTTTTACAGTTACCAATTCGTCACACTTGCTCATATCCTCTTCTCTACCTCTCACACCCCACTTTACTTTCTATTTTCTTTCTGTTATTCCCAGTTCCCCCCCCCCCCCTGTCAATCTGCCCTTATTCTTCCATACCTAATTCTCACTCCTTTTCTAATCCCCTGTGTACCGACACTTGTTTTACTCTGTACTTATACTGCAATTTTGTATTTCCTTATTTTCTCTTTTTGCCTTACCAACCGTTCATTTCTGAGTTTAGCCCTCCACCAACACATGCAGCCATTTCTCCATTTCTGGATGTTCACTCCAGATATTAAGTCAGCTTGTTTGTCCCTGCTGTAGCATCAACCTGACTTTGTTCTGCTTCCTTGATGTTGCTAACTTCACTTCTCTCATTAGCCACTTGAACATCAATCCAGAGTTTGAAGTTTTATATAAATGCCTTATATTTTTGTTTCCTTGCCATACTTCTTTGTTCTCTTTGCTAGTATGATAGATTGTTGTTGATATAAACAGATGCTCTTCTTAACCTTATTACTTGTTTTAATACTTTTGTTGCAAATTCTATATTAGTGAACTTCACAGATTATTTCTTTTACCTTCCAATTTTTCAATTCTAAATATGACCTCAGTTTGAGGCCTCTCCTATTCATTCCCAATCTCTTCATTAATAATTCCCAAACCTCATGGAATGTCTCATTCCTCTTCACCCTCGCAGCCCAAAATTATTAGGTCATATCTTCTAACATTCTCTTCCATATTTCCATACTTACCATTCTTCTTTCCATTTTTACCATCTTCATTTTTACAACCTTCAGCTCTTTCATTTTTATCTGTAGCTCTTATGTTCTCACACTTTCTCAATCTAAATCTCATTACCAATCTCATTATCTCTTGCCTCTTCTATCTGTTTCACGGCTGCCATGTCACTTAGCTCATTTTTCTTAACTTCTGTTAGAGCAACTATGCTGCAGGTCCGTTCTCCATTGCCAGTTTAGTGCTCCAAGAACATACTTTAGCTTCGCTCCTAATATTGTGTATCAAAATCTTACCTCATAGAAGATGAAAATGTCATACCACTTAGCTAAATAGGCAGAGAATCTGGAAGACACATTCAAATTGGCAAACCTGAATTTGGCTTCTGCAATGAAACTAAGCTTCATCTGATAGCATTAAACCTCCATTCACAGAATAATGTATACTCAGAATAATTGCTTGCCCGCCTCGGTAGCCTAGATGGTAGCATGTCTACCTCACATTCAAGAGGTCCCAAGTTTGAATCTTGGTTAGGATGAGTTACTTGGATAAGGTTTTTTCCGGGGTTTTCCCTTATCCTGAAAGATGAATGCTAGGCAGCTCTAAGCTCCATAGACCTCGAATGCATTTGAGCATCATTTCACCCATTTCATTTATCGCCTGATATGACTTAACGTTGGAGGACGTAAATTACAACAACAAAATGTATGCTTGCTATTGGGTTGCCTCATTTTAAACAATGATACCAATATACTTATACAGTTTGAGTTTAAAAATTGTAGTTTGCTTTATATGCAGAACCTACGGGAACCCCACATGCAGCACTAATTTCAGAAGTGATTTTATTGGCAAACATTCAGGGTTTGCATCAATTTCATCTAGTTTATCCTTCTGCAATTCTGCAAAACCATGAGTTGGCTTGTGTCAACTGACTTGTGTATGTTATTTTTAGTAATATATCACACATGAAAATGTGCTGCTCTAGAGACAACTCGGCAAAGCTCACTACTGCACCATTTCAACGCAACATTCAAGGGCAGGAGGAAGAGACTTGTAAATGAATATGAGATTTTTGTATGAAAGCTCTAGCACAAAATGTACCATTACATACCATCAATTCACCATTGTTTATAAACATTTCAATGACATTGTGAGTAATCCTGGTATAAACTGACCTGTAATCTTGGAAATGGCTCCTTTGGCAACTTTGCCATTTCAGAATATCTTTCACTTGCATTTGTAAGGCTCTCCAGACTTTTGTCAAAATGTTCCTTCTCGAATCCTGACACCGAGAGATAATGATGAATGTGTGCCTTAAAGAAACAATATTTGTATTAATACCACCAAGAGATCCAGACTACAACATGAAAACTAGATATAAAGCCCTAATCTAATTTGGAGAACAGAGGTTACTTCACCAAGTAAAATTGTTTAGGCAGACAAATGTAATAATTATTAATCATGGAAACTGAATTAATATTCAGTACTCAAACAATGGGTACAATAGGTCTTCAAAACATTTCCTGTCAATAATTTGGTAAGTTCCCTTTTTTTACTTATAGATGCCCTTTAGCTGCTATGTTTCTCAGCTTCCCATTCCATACTAGACATAAAATGTATACTACGAAAATTTAGACAACAGAAAAGAAAAAAAACAATAAGAATGGAAAAAATTGCATAAAAGTAATTTTAAAAAACTAAAAATTGCTACACTACCCTGCTTATATATATATATCTGAATGTCTTAAAATGCAACAAGAAACCACACTTGCAAAAAACAACAGGATTATATATGAACATAATACGAGAACTATACAGAACTAATTCACTATCATAGCCGGACCTTCAAGGCTGAAAATGGACACAATGGCTTTCTAAACTAGTCCCTCAATAATGTAAGTGCCAAAGTGTTAAATACCGACTACAAATAGTTATTTTCAATTAATTCTGACGTCATTGTTACTAAATTCTTCCAATCATGCATAATACAGAACTACTTTAGAAATAGGCTAAGGAGATCTTGCATTAACTTCCAAAAGTATTGAAAGTGTTGCAAAAGACCTATACAATCACTTACCTCACCTGATCAGAGAATTACATGAAGAAATGAAGAAACCTAATGCAATCAAGACTTATCTGAATAAAAATATTTTCTACTCAATTGATGAATACAAAGTGGAACAAATTGAGGAACTCATAACTTGGTTTTCTAACATTATTCTTCTAAAAATTGTATTTAACTATTTTTATGTATCTACATCACTCAGCTCTGTACTTAGTGTTAGATGTCTAATCAGTACTGTAAATATGTTAAATTGACTGTGCTTCAAACTACCATTGGCTTTCTAAACTTCTTTACTATTTTATGTATCTACATCTACTCAGATATATATTTATAACTACTCGATTAATTGCAAATATAAATACGTATTCTATATGTTACAAAATTGACAGTAGTTTTAAAAATAGTGCAAATGGTAACATAAAATTGAAGTTGGATTTTTTTCCCCCCCAAAGTAGCAGTGAAATATTAAAAATGATTTACATCTGATATTTTCTTTGTATAATCTCAAACCAGTACTACATGAAGTGTGAGTTCTGGTGTACCCTAAGTATGTGCTTTCTACATTTATAAATCATACCATTAGTTCAAAGAAATCATTTTGTACATTTTGCCTGAATTTCGGTAATTGTTCGCTCTTGCATTAGTTGGTGTGGAGACAGTAAATGTTAAAGACTTTCTTATTCAGACCAAAATTTTGAGGGTCAAATGACATAAAATTATTGTGAAAGCCTGATTACAGAGAACTTTGGGGGGGGGAATCACAAAAACCACACAATTTTTCAGGATGCAAGGTTAGTTCTATGTAGCAGGGAATAAGGTCGCAAATGATGCTACTGCTGTGATACAAAAGCGAACAAATATGATTAGTATTTCTTTGATAATACCATGTGAACTATGTATTTCTGTGCTACAAAAGTAAAATAACTCATCAAACGTTAGATTAGGAAACATTACATACTTTTATGTAAAACTATGATTTTAGGAGTTTTTTCCATACTTTACATATTATTGTTTCACTTTACACCATAAGACATAATACATTCTTTATAGCTTATCTACTTCCTACAGTATTCTTAATTCCTTTAAACTTTAAACTAGTATTATTAATTTTTAGATGAGTCGTATTTATTACACTTATGAGTCTTTATTACACTTACTCTTATGAGTCGCATAAGAGCCGTAGATGCAAACGATGATTTGCGAAACATGTCCTCAAAATAGGTACGAAAGTGAAGCAGATGTGTAATAAATACGACTCATCTAAAAATTAATAATTTTTCGCTTCACTGTGGTGTTCCAATACAGTTAAATCTCGATATATTTAAACAAGTACTTTTATAATTTGAGATCTTCTCGAGAAATAAGCCAGGTGAAAAGACGATTAGAAATCAACATTTCGAGAGTGTACATCTCTCCCATCATCAGGATATTTTAATAAATGTTATAACCACAAATGTATCACTGGATATAACCCAAATATGCCCACCTCGGTAGCGTAGATGGTAGCATGTCTGTCTCACGTTCAAGAGATCCCAAGTTCGGTCAGGGTTTTCCCTTATCCTTCAAGACGAATGTCGGGTAACTCTATGCTCAATAGACTCTGGACTCATTTGAGCATCATTTCACCCAATTCATTCACCGTCTGATATAACTTAACGTTGGGGTGGACGTAAATGAAAAAAAAATATATATATAAACAAAGACAAAACACTATCAATAGTTGCATCACTGAACAAAAGACTGTTTTCAATAAATTAAATGCCAGGTCAGGAGATGGCGTGAGTATAGGAAACTAATTGGGTCAAAGACTTAACTTGATCATGCTGTATAGATCTGTGCTTCTTAAGTCGACGGATTTCCATTTTTAAGGCCGGTTTCCCAGATAAGGTTTTTTATATAAGATAATAAGCTAATAATAATAATAATAATAATAATAATAATAATAATAATAATAATAATAATAATAATAATAATAATAATAATAATAATAATAATAATAAGATAATAATAAAATAAGATAATAAGATAAGGTTTAAGTTAATTGATGGAAATTAATCATTTCTTCACAGTAGCCGTATATAGGTTAAGGTTTTTTTTGAATAGATAGTCAACCTGAAAAATTCAATGCCTATATACGGTTACTGTGAAGAAATAATTTCCATCAACTAACTTAATAAGAGTTTAATGATGAAGCCTGGGATTCAAGTACTTACACAGTGTATCTCGGGTACGAGAGCCTCTAGTGGTTTACTGGAAAAATATATATGAATCAATTGGAGAATTTAATGTTTAGATGGTAGCTCAATGGGTAAGAATGACTGCATGGAAACCAGAAGATCCATGGTTCAAATCCCGGCCAAGGCATTGAATTTTTCAGGTTGACAATATCAATTCAAGATAAGGTTTGTTTATATTTGTGTTATATCCAAAGATACATTTATGTTTATAACATTTATTAAAATATCCTGATGATGGGAGAAGTATATGCTCCCAAAACGTCAATTTCTAATCATCTTTTAACCTGGCTTGTTTCCCGAGAAGATCTCGAACATATTCATCACCAGGAAAGCTTCAGGTCTTATCTTACTTTTATAATTCCTTTTTACTAATTACAAGCACTTCTTTTTAATAGTACTTTTGCTAGCAGTTAAAACACAGTCTCAGTTCTTGATATAATTAATCATAGTTTTCCTTTTTCTCAATTAGATGTTTTTGTTACGACATTGCAGAATATCAAATAGCTCACGGCTACCAGTAAATTGCTTTAACAATTGCTAAACTTTAATCAGATGTTACAGAGTAGGTGTGATTGTTGGTTCTAACCCACATAAATTAAAATATAAGTATTTTTTTTCTAAAAGCAAAAACTAGTGTACTTAAAGTACTAAATACTTTACAAGGATACATATTTAAAATGTGAGAATTAACAAATATTAATCACAGCCTAACATATATATAGATGCAAAATTCATGACTACCACAAATAGTTACTGACAATATGGAAAGAAATAGTAGCAGCATTTATAAATATTGCAAGTTTATATGCAAGTTTAAAACTGAATGATCTTCAACCTTAAATGGAAGATACAGGAGCAGACATAACTTACTATCAGAAGTTCAACTGGGATTTTTCTGCATTTGCTTTACATTCTCAATTTCTGAATATTTTATTTTATTACAATACATTCTACTAAGTTTGTTTCAAATAAGCTTGCCCCATATCTCTTAATGCTCACGTGACCTAATTACCTCTCATTGGCTTCTGTCATGGTGTAAACTGTTTTGTGGTAAAAACGAGTTTGTTACAATATTTAACATGATATATCTTAATATAAATATTAAAAGCAGAAGCATTATTAACAGTGAAGTATTCTTCATATTTAAGTTTGATTTATGAGTCACTATGTTTACACTCAACTTCACTTACTTGTTGTTGTATAATTGAAACGTTTTCAAGATCATTCGATCTCATCCTCAGCTGTTTGGTGACTAAATGAACCTTCCTCTTCTTCCACTACTACGGAGCTCCGATCACTCTGCCATCTGGTGTTAGGGGCACTAAGTTTTAATACTTCATTTAATGCCGGGATTTCAAAATTTATAACTTTATCACGGTTTTTGTTTATGAATATTTTTTCCCAAATATCCAATTCTATGGGTGTACTTAAAGATTTTAACAGTTTAATGTTGTGGCCAATGTTGTGGTTTTCTGTCCAAAAATGGTGTGAAACTGCAGATTTTTCTGTTTGTTTCAACTTAATGTTCCTCTGGTGTTCTTTTTGCCTGGTTAACATGTTTCTCTTAGTTTTTCCTTTGTAGC
Source organism: Mantis religiosa (assembly GCA_030765055.1). NCBI lineage: Eukaryota > Metazoa > Arthropoda > Insecta > Mantodea > Mantidae > Mantis > Mantis religiosa. The sequence goes on along the minus strand of CM060955.1, from coordinate 134,150,518 downwards.
TTTTTTCACAGGTTTCACAATTAATCTGATAAATTCCTGATTTCAAATTGTTGGGGATTGTATTTTTCAGTGGTTTATTTAGCAGGTTCTTCAGACTGAATTTGTTTTGGGGTGCTAGTTTTAAGTTTAGTCTTTTGAAGATTCGTTCAAATTTTCTAAAAGCCCATGGATGGTAGGTGAATTTTCTATATTGCCATTTTGTGTTTTTAAGTGGTGTGAGAGTGGTATTTTTTTATATTATCTTCAAAAGATATCTTTGATGTATCTTAATATGTTCAAAGAGAATTGTCAAATTTATATTTTCATAACCGTATGAATTAATTTATATGAGTTAATTTATCAGGAATGCATGTTAATTCTTAAACAAAATAAAGAGGAAGATCCTTTGCTTCAAACCACCTGCCTCTCAGGAAAACTGAGCAGGTGCATTTATCGGTATTGGTGACATATTTGTTTATATTACTTTTATCACTGACCTTGCTTTGAACTGGATTTGTTGTATACTGCACGATTTACAGCATCAAAAACATCAAGATAAAGGGGAATGCAGTAGCATGCAGAGGGATACATGTCAGTGGGGCAAGGTTATTTGAAACAAAGATTAGTGACCTCGCCATCACAAAGAACAAAGATTACATTAAGAAAATATAATAGCCACCAACTACCGAAACTATCGGTTTCCAAGGTCGGGGGTTCAAATCCAGAAGAGGATGGATATTTTGAGTGTGAAAAGGCTTAACATAGCTTCCTACAAAAGGGAAGTGAAGCCAGTGCTCCTGTGTTGTACATAAAGTCACATAAAAAGAACCTAAGCTTGATAAGGAGGCCTCAAAAAAAAAAAAAAATCAAATGTTCTTTCATGCTAATATAGAATGAAACCCTGAGAAATACAGCACAGCATCCATAAACAAAAAAGTTAATGTTTTACTATTTCCTGACCTTTCCAAATAGTTTTAAACAGTATATGTCACATTTTAAGAAATCACCATATAAAATCCAGACTGCAGAAGGTACTCTTGTGCAGTTGGCATGGTGATAGTGTAGTATTTGGCCATTTAAATTTTAAAAGATACTTAAAGATTTAATATAATAAAAAAAATATTTGAGAATATTATAAATATATGCTACATTTTAAGAAGGGTAAGTAAAATTACAGTTATATAATTTTGCATCTGTGCCTCTCCCTCTTAATATAAAAATCAAGAATCGATTTTAGCATGCTAGTCTCCAATAGAAGGATGTCAGGTTTGGTCCCTGGCAACACCAAAAGTAAACCCTAAGATTAACATAAGGACATTGCTTTAAAGCAAATATGACCTTGGAGAATAAAGGTGTGTCATATACAAGGTCTGTTCAAAAAGTATCATGAATTTTGTATTTTTTCAAAAAGTATTTATTTATTCATGAATATCTATTTTGTCCCCTTCAAAATAATCTCCACCAGATATTATACACTTGTACCAACTTTTTTTCCAATCCTCGAAGCACTTTAAAAAATCATTTTTGTGATCTCGTTCAGCTTCTCCTTCGATGCCATCTTTATCTCCTCAATCGTGGCATAGCATCATCCCTTCATGGACCTCTTCAGTTTTGGGAACAAAACAAAGCCACAGGGGCCAGGTCTGGTAAGTACGGTGGCTGCAGCATCATAAGTGTGTTGTTTTTGGCCAAAAATTTGCACACAAGCAACAATTCGTGAGCAGGGGCGCTATGGTGCAAAGGCCAATTTTTATTCTTACACAAATCCGGGTGTTACTGGCAGATTGCTTCACGCAAATTGCACATTACTTGCAGGTAATATTCCTTATTGACCGTTTTACCCTGTAGCAAGAACTCATAATGCACCACACCCCTGCAATCAAAGAAAACTGTAAGCAAAACCTTCATGTTCAACCAAACTTGGCATGCTTTTTTCGGTCTTGGCTCATGTGGCAGCATCCATTGGGATGATTGAGCTTTAGTTTCCACGTCATAACCATTAACGTCATCACCAGTTATGATCTTCTGGAGCAAATTTGGGTCATCGCAGATAAAGTTCAAAGCTCCTTAGCAACATTAACGCGATGGTGTTTTTGGTCGAAATTGAGCAACTTAGGTACCAATTTTACGGTGACTCGTCTCGAATGGCACAAGCCAATCAATATGTTTAGCTTCTCAGCAACTTCTCTAATGGTGATTTGACGATTGGACAATGCCATTTTCTTCACTTCTTCAATGTTTTCGTCTGCTGTTGACAAGCTCGGGCGTCCAGGACATCTTTGTCACGCACATCTTCTTGACCCTGTGAGAACCTTTTGTACCACCAATAAATGTTGCTTTGCTCCAAGATAGCTTCACCATATGCCACAATCAACATTTGGAATGCATCTGTGCACATAATTTTGTTTTTCATACAAAATTTAATACAGATTCTTTGTCCCATTTTTCGGAATAGGCAAAAATCAAAGATGAGCCAAAACATGTCCAGAAATAGTTGTCAACAATTAATAATAACAATTAATATAATGCCACAAAACAATCGAAAATCAAATATACGTAGCCTGCAAGAATTCAAAATTTGCAATACATTTTTAACAGACCTCATACATGTAAATAGTAAAAAGAAAAATGTCTTCTGATCAAAGCAACAAATGTTTATGAAAACTAACATAGTACCAAGAAAACAATGAATGAAATAAATATTTTCTTACTCTTCTTTTGTACAGCTTGCTGAACTTCTGTGCAACATCAGCAAATAGTTTTGACATACTTGAAGAGTTTACCAATGACAGCACAGAGATATTCATTCCTGGCGGGGCTACAGAACATAAACCAACTTTCACACCATCACCACTGCACCAAGGAACAAAGTCAATCTTCTCTCGTAATCTAACAAAACAGAATACAGTTCACATTGTATTAAGAGCAATGAAGGAGGAGCACTACATTGTGAATACTGTAAATAATGATAGTGATCTTTGCTTTCACTTTTGCTCTCACATCCTATCCATAGGTTGAAAATTGATTTAATTGCCAGAATATTTTGTGCAGAGATGTTGGGGTTCTCTAAAGCGTCAATGAAGGAATGGCATTAGCCAGGTTAGAGTGAGTAGGGAGAAGGTGTTTGGTGATGGAAGCAATTTTAAAATGCCAGCACAGAATTGAAAATTGACATTTTCTTAAGATAAGTGAAGTTTTTGTTACAAATAGTTATATTTGTGTAATATTTATTGCTTCACTGTAGCTCGCTTCATTTTTTACATAATTATTAGGCAAGGTAATTATTAAAATTGATTGAGTACTTTTTAGCATTACCATGCATAACAAATTTTCTCTCTTTAAAATATTAATATAGAAGGGCACAAAGATGCACAGCATTAGGGAGAGCTACGCAAAGTGAAAAGTGAACCAAAAGCAGCTATTTCATCTACAAAACAAGTATCTGCCCCCTCAATCATGTTGTTGCTACTTCAGATGAATGCAGTGCAACTAAAATTGTGTGCTAAATGGGAAGCTCATAAGTACAGGGTTCTTTATTTAAAACCTAATGGGCACACAGCATTTCGCCTGTATGCAATTGGGTGTGTCACAGCCAGCTTTACTTCTACATAAACTCTGCACATAAAGCATATATAACACTCTTACCTTATAGAAGATGCTGGAAATGTCGTCCACCCTCAGCTAAACAAGCATTATATTGGGAGAATACATTATGATTCACAAGATTAAGTTGGTCCACTGTAATGTTTCCAATTTCATTTTTAATATTTTATATAATTTTAAGTCGAACTAATACTCAATGCTCCACTTATTGCTAGTATTTACCTAGAATGTGTTTCGTTAGGATCTTCCTAACATCATCAGTTGTTGTCGACTAATGGGCATTGGTTTGGTGAACTCATTGCAGGCGATAGGTGCTTCTGTCGGTATCTTGATGAGCTTGAAGTTTGGGTTTTCTTCAAAGGTAGTGTCGAAATTAAACAATTTTCTGTCATATTTCTTTATGAAGATTTTTTCCCATGTGGTTAATGCAGCTGGACCTTGGACACTTTTTAATAAGTGGATTTTTCGTTCTGTATCATGATATAGAACACTTGGACACTTTATAATAAGTGTCCAAGGTCCAGCTGCATTAACCACATGGGAAAAATCTTCATAAAGAAATATGACAGAAAATTGTTTAATTTCGACACTACCTTTGAAGAAAACCCAAACTTCAAGTTCATCAAGATACCGACAGAGATGCACCTTCGCCTCCAATGAGTTCACATAGTTCTTACACATTGGAATATTTAATATTTTGTTTTAGTTCTTCCAATGTATGAGGATTTGTCTAATAAACTTTGTCTTTCAGATTATCCCACAAGTAAAATTCATACTGTTAGATCGGCAGAGCGGGAGGGCCACACACCAGCATTAATCACTCTATCTTCAAACACTTCCCTAATTTTATTCATGGACTCCTCAGCTGTATCCTGTTGAAACCTCCATATGATTTCACTTCTTCTTTCAGTTCATGATAAAAAGAAGTCCAAGTGTTATTTCATACCTCTTTGCATTTACAGTCTGTTCATAGAATACTGAACCGATTATGCATCTAGTGCTAAACAGCACAACAAACTCCAAATTTCTGATAATAATGAGGGATTTCTTGAACGCAATGTGGATTTTCAGAAGCGCAGTATTGACTGTTATGAATGTTGACACAACCACTGAGGTGAAACCATGCCTTATCAGAAAAGGGCAAGCTGTGGATCAATTAAACCATAATTCACTGGTGAAATAAATCATTTACAATAATGCATTCATAATACTGGTTGAACTTGTTACACAACAGTACACTTGTAAGGTTTTAGTTTTAATAATTCAGTTGTTTTATGTGCAAAAGACTCTGAAACTGTCACCTACTGTGCTGATTTTGGAATGGATTTGTTTGTTGGAATGTTCAAAACATGTGGTTATGTCATCTAACTTTTCCTCTGTTAACACTGTAGATTTACACTTTCATTTTTTGTTTGCCACAGAACCAGTGATTTTGAATTTCTTCACAATCTCATGAACTGTAATCTGGAAGTATACACTTCGCCAGGGAACCTTTGAATATACTCTGTGTGAACACGACTTAGTGATTCCCATTTATAACTTTTACATATGACAATGCATTGCTCTAGAGTGCTCAAGCACCTGTTCGTATTCATGTTGGTGAACAGTCAATACTGCCAAGTGGAGTGCACACCACTAGCCCCTTGCACAACAGCAGCCAGAAATGGGGGAACTCAGTAAGGTCGCAGGAAAGGCAGAACGCAGTCTGCTACATTAGATTTTAAATGAAGAACCATGTTACGTAGAAAATGAAGCTAGCCACAGTGAAGCAAAAAGTATTACACAAATATAACTATTTGTAATAAAACCATGTATTAAGTCTATTTTTTTTAACCATGTATTATTTTTTTATTAACCATATATTAAGTTTGTGGAATCTAATACTTTCAGATTTCAAAGCTAAGAAAACGTCCACATACCTGTTCACATTACGTCGCATTTCAGTTACACTTACAGGCCCTCGACTCACTACAGTAAGCCCTAGTACTGTTCCATTCAAAGGATCTAGCTTCAACAGCTGATTTTCACGGGACCATGATGATACAAATATCTCATCTGTCCTACAAGAAGCATTCCTGGTTTTAACAGCAGTAAATAGTAAAATCAAGGATTCCATAAATAACACTTATAACTTACATTTTTATGGATTTGGAGTTATCACATCTGTAGTCTCAGGGATGTGTTTATCTTTCATTGAATGCATGAAATTATGTACATTAGCTAATTTAAACTATCTAGTTATTCAATAATTTTGCTCAGCATTTCAACAAACTGCAACTGTTACAACTTTAAAACTGCTCTAGCTCAGGAACTTGTCATTTTTTAGAAACACTAAAACTCTTGACATGACAATTAAGACAATTTTTAACTACCTTTCAGCAATTCCATGGTAATGTATTTGTATTTTATTTTATTTAACATTTTAAGTACAATGGATTCCTTAAATAATTCTTCAAACATAAAAAATATATTCCACATGGTTTAGTTATAAATGTTTAACCATATGTAACAGTTAAATTAATTGGAAGTCGATTAATGACACTAAAAAACACTTACTTTTAAATTTTCCCGGAACTAGTTTCAGAGGCCTTCCCTCTATCTTCAGCCGGACATCGACTGGTTCTCATTGGTGTAGCTGGCAATATTTTGTCATCAGTCTCCTCTGGTGGCGGTTCGAGGAACATGCTGAACAAATCTTTCTGGGGGGATGTCGAAATTGAATACTTTGTTCCTATTTTTTGAAATAAAGATTTGTTCCCATGAGGACAGTTCTTGTTTAAGAAGAAACTACTAAAGGAAACCACAACCCTCTCAGCTACAGAAACTAAAATGATCTTCAAAAAATTCACTTACCATCCATGGGCCTTTGATAAATTCAAAGAAGTCTTCAAAAAACAAAACATTCAACTAGCTCCAGTGAACCATTACTCCTTAAAAAATCTAATTTGCTCAAACATCAAAGATGTCATTCCATCTAACAAAAAATCTGGTATATATCAAATTGAATGCTGTGACTGTAATCAAATTTATATTGGAAAAACCAAAAGAAATTTAGAAACAAGAGCAAAGGAACACTTTAGGAACATAAAATACAAACAATTAGAAAAATCAGCAGTTGCCACGCATTTTTGGAAAAAAACCACAACATAAATCTAGAACCAAAACTTCTAAAACATACATCAGGAAAACAAGAACTGTCCACATGGGAACAAATCTTCATTTCAAAAAATAGGAACAAAGTATTCAATTTCGACATCCCCCAGAAAGATTTGTTCAGCAAGTTCCTCGAACCGCCACCAGAGGAGACCGATGACAAAATATTGCCAGCTACACCAATGAGAACCAGTCGATGTCCGGCTGAAGATAGAGGGAAGGCCTCTGAAACTAGTTCCAGGAAAATTTAAAAGTAAGTGTTGTTTAGTGTCATTAATCGACTTCCAATTAATTTAATTTATACAACAACACTGTTTTCAACACTTCCATGAAACGATTTATATGTAACAGTGTTTTAGAAAAATTGCAAAAGTCAATAGTTACAACTAGATATACTGAAAAAATGGCATAAAAATGTGCTATATTTGAAAAAGAAGTTATTACTGCAAAGAGAAATCATGTTACCAAATGAACTATAAAAAAAAGCACTAACTTGATGGGTTTCCCAAATTTTGGTTTGTTTCCAGTAAACAGAAGTGGATTTACACCACTGCAGATATACTGAAGTCCAGGGAAGGGCACCATGTTTGTATGCAGTTCATTCATATCAACATTTAGACTTCCAGGAAATCTTGATCCACTGCAATCATATTTAAATACAATATTGCATTTATCCATTTGAAAAATAAAGCTTCCATGTTCTCTTGTCCTTTCATTCTTTTTATGTTTAATACTTGTTTTAACTAGTGATCCACAATGTTTACATTTACGATAGAATTGATTTTTAAGAATATACTCTAAGAATCTTAGAAACATTTTCTAGACTTTCAATTAAATTATTGTACATCTAAGCATCAACTTTCTGTATCATCAAAACAATGTACTGTACCGGGTCTTCAGATTTATTCAGCCTTTGCCGCCAATATTTTGACTGTGTATGATGTCAGTACTAGAATATGAGTTTATCACACACTGCCTCTTGCAGAGGACTGGCAAAAAATCAGTGGCAGCGGTGGATTTTTTTTTTTTTTTTTTAATTTACGTCCTCCAATGTCAAGTCATATCGGACGATGAATGGAATGGATGAAATGATGCTCAAATGAGTCCGGGGTCCATGGAGCATAGAGTTACCCAACATTCGTCTTTACAGGATAAGGGAAAACCCCGGAAAAAACCTTATCCAGATAGTACAAAATTGAATCGAGAATATATTGACACATTGCTTCACTCACACTGTTTATTCACAGGACATGTCTCAAGAGCTCTTGCTCCTATCCTCAGCTGATACTCGACTAGTGCAAGTTGTAGTGGTTTCTTCTTTCTCCGTATTGTCAATAGATGGCGTGATGTACTTGTCAAAGATGTCTGGTGGTGGAGTTTCAAAATTCATGACTATGACGATTTTTGTTAATGAAGATTTTTTCCCATACGGAAAGGTCTATGGGGTGATTAACGTATTTTATTAGAGATGTTTCCAAATTGATGTCATGTCTAGTATTCAAAAAATGAAAAGCCACTGCTGATTTTTCTGTTTCACCATTTTTAATGTTTCTCATATGTTCTTTAGTTCTGATGTTAATATTTCTTTTTGTTTTTCCTATATAAATTTTAGGGCAAGTTTCACATTTGATCTCATAGATTCCTGGTTTTTCTTTGGTAGTGATTGAATTTTTGGGAGGGCCTTTTAACAAATTTCTGATATTAAACCTATTTTGAGGTGCAAGAGTTATGTTGTGTTTTGAGAAGATTTTTTGGAATTTGTTATAGGCTGATGGGTGGAAGGTGAATTTTTTAAAAAAATTTTTCTCTTTTTCTCCTGTAGGTTCTAGGGTGGTGGTTTCTTTATTCGAACTCGGGACCTCTTGAACGTGAGGCAGACATGCTACCATCACGCTACCAAGGCGGGCATGGCAGTGGACGTAAGTTTCAAGGTCACCTTAGTGAAATGGGACTTGTGTCGCACCTCTCCAATATTTACATTTGGAACTTTCACTTGGATACCGTAAACTTGCAAACACAGCATTTATGCTGATAGGTAACTCAAATAATAATTGGACAGTTATTGTAATGCAGAGGGCTTTAATGACACAACTTCCTCGTGACTGGTGGTCACTTGCATCTCGTATGCAAAGAATGCACAAAATGGCCTGGTGAAAAAACAGTTCTGCACCGCCTAGAACATCAACCTGTTTACTAAGTCGGAAATGCATGCAGTCCAAGGTTCCATTCCTCACTGCCCCTTCGACACAAGGGACTCGCTGAACTGATGACATTCATTTAAACCCTCTAGCGCTAAAGACCGAATAAATCGGAAGACCCAGCATAAAAGAAGGGAAAACAATGACACTTCTGGGCAATGCAAAAAGTGTGGCCCTGCTTTTGGAGAACTGTTTTGAGTTCTATCATATCCAATTAGGCTACTGAAATTGGCAAGTCAAAGCTTCTAATTATGCATGCAAAATTTCAAAAAAGAAATATTCTTCATTGACTTTCTATGAATATTTATACTTCACAACACACAAGTGCAGTTGTATAGGTATTTAAATTACATTTCTGAGATAGTCTGGAGGGTATTTAACCTTTTAATGCATGGTGTAGCCATATAGAATATTAGGTTGTATTCAACTTGAGAAATGTTTTATTGCAGTTTTTTGTTATTATAATATTGTACTGTCCTTTATCAGTTACAACAAAATTTTGAGCCTTTTGAATTGAAAATATTGTATTACTTTTACAATTACATTGTAGTGGTTTTATTTAGTATTGTCATGAGGTACTGTTTAGCCGCTCATAAGCGAACGCCGAGAGAGAGAAGCAGGGAGTGAAAGAGATAGATAGTGCCCAAGCCATGCCCAGAGAGAGAGAGCAACAGAGGCAGAAAGAGACAGAGACAGTTCCATGGTGTTCTCGCTACATCATGAAAGATCATCCTAGTTCGGTGGCTTTCTTGTGACTTCGTCAGGTTTTGAGAAACCTCAAGAAACAGCTGCTCGTGTATAAATAAAGAGTTCAGCAGGGAACCAAGAGATGTGCAGAGAAGAGTCAGTCGAGAGCTGTTAATGGTACAGTGTGGACGTGTGGCAGATGGACTTGAAGATTGTGTTCGTGTGTGTTTACGTCATTTTGCTGATATCAGAGTTGTACAAGTATCTTTCTATGGAAATAAAGAGCATTTTAAATTTCTGCAACTAAAAAACAAACCCACAAAGTCACAGTATAAAAAGGCAACATCCAAGCAACTGCAGTCAAATGATATTCCTTCAACATCCATGTATGCCATGACGCCAATTATTTTACACAGCCTTTCAAATTCCTGACATCGATTTCAATGGATGGCCACTTCATTACATATTAACAACCGTGGCTATTTGAATTAATTGCATTAAGATTCCGCAGAAAGGGATATGGAAACTGGTTTATGAATTACAGCAATATTGGCATAAGTAGCAATTTTAATTAATGTATTAAAGGGTTAAACAAAATCTCTATGGGTTACATTTATAATGGCAGGACTGAAGATCTTAAACAGTTATATAGCAAATTAATACAATTTTGAGTCGAACTAATACTCAATGCTCCATTTATTGCTAGTATTTACCTAGAACGCGTTTCGTTAGGGTCTTCCTAACATCATCAGCTGTTGTCGACTAATGGATGCCGGTTCAGTGAACTCCTCGGAGGTGATAGGTGCGTCTCTGTCGGTATCTTGATGAACTTGAAATTGGGGTTGTCTTCAAAGGTAGTATCGAAATTAAACAATTTACTTTCATATTTCTTTATAAAGATTTTTTCCCACGTGGTTAATGCAGCTGGACCTTGGACACTTTTTAGTAAGTGAATTTCTCGTTCTATGTCATGATTTTCCTTCCAAAAATGGTACGCTACCGCCGATTTATCTATTTCTTTATTCCTTATGTTCCTAAAGTGCTCTTTAAGCCTAATGTTCACGTTCCTTTTTGTTTTTCCAATGTGACAAATTCTACATTGGAAAAACAAAAAGGAACGTGAACATTAGGCTTAAAGAGCACTTTAGGAACATAAGGAATAAAGAAATAGATAAATCGGCGGTAGCGTACCATTTTTGGAAGGAAAATCATGACATAGAACGAGAAATTCACTTACTAAAAAGTGTCCAAGGTCCAGCTGCATTAACCACGTGGGAAAAAAATCTTTATAAAGAAATATGAAAGTAAATTGTTTAATTTCGATACTACCTTTGAAGACAACCCCAATTTCAAGTTCATCAAGATACCGACAGAGACGCACCTATCACTTCCGAGGAGTTCACTGAACCAGCATCCATTAGTCGACAACAGCTGATGATGTTAGGAAGACCCTAACGAAACGCGTTCTAGGTAAATACTAGCAATAAATGGAGCATTGAGTATTAGTTCGACTCAAAATTGTATTAATTTTGTGCTTCATTGTATCATAGTCCTTAAACAACAGAATACTGTTTAGTTATATAGCAGTCTGAAAAATAGCAACAATTTCCACCAAAAATAAAACAATGTAGGTTTTTGAATCTCCTCAAGTCTATAAAGGCATCCAAACAACTAATAGTCTCGGTAATTCCTATACTAACCTTGTGAGATGAAGTAACATGTTCACTATGATGCTGTTCACATCTTGGAATGCCTTACATCCTGCAAGATATCCTGCTGTTCCAAACGTATCTCTTGATAACAATCTGCTGCATATTTCTTGAAGAGCCTGAATGGATGAAGAGCATGCCTTTAGTTTAGAAGTGAATGCTGAGCATCATAAAGACCAGTCAGTAACTTCTGGAATATAAACCAGCTAGCAGCCTTGCAACTTTCAGCCACATGCAAACTACAGCATCTGCCAAAAAAGAGAAAAACATTGTAGGAAAAAGAAAAAATTGCAGGAAAAGATAACCAAAAGCAAGATAACAAGAAAAGAAAAAGGAACAAGAACCCTCTTAAAATGTCTGTTTTGAATTCTGATTCTTCATAAAATGTATTGATAAAATTTCAAAATAAAACAGTTGAGCCAAATGTAATACTTCTTTCACCTCCAGCCTTAAATTTTTTACTTTTTAAGTTCATTGTAGACTTACACTTAACCTTAGTTACAATACAATTTTAACATTACCATCTATTTAAAGAATGGAGTTACAAATTTTAGTAATGCACCATTGATGCCACTGATTTTATTTGATGCCTAAATTCTCTTTGCTATGGTGCTTCCAAAGCTACAACTAGCAAAATATAAAATGTTGTGTTTTAACTAGCCGCGCCATGGCCAAGCAGTTAAACCACCTGACTCTCAACAAGGCAACCTGCGTTCAATCCCAGGCGACTGCATGTGGTGGACAACATGGCAGAAGGGCAGGTTTTCTCTGGGTCTCTAATTTCCCCAGCCATCATTCTACCAATTGCTCTATTATATTCTTTCCTTTAATCCATTTTGCCCTCATTCTGTTCATCTACTTCTCTCACTCTCATATCAGGCATTGGGCTGACCACCCATCCTGGATTTCTCTATATGATCCAATTGTGGTTTCTCAACCCCACGCCTTATGGTATAAGCGATAGAGGAACAACAATCTCCTAACACCACGATAGTGGTATAACTAAGGAAGTTAAAATAGTGTTTTAACTATATCTGAGAGTATTATGGAAACAAAGATTCTCATACATCACATATTGCATTCAAAACTGTTAATTCATGCATAACATTTTGACATTTTAAAATGTCTTATAACTATTTCTGTGGTTTTCACCTTTTTTTATTTTTCTAAATGACATTTTTTGTTTCCCATTTTAACATAAAACTACTACATCATCTTGAAACACATAACCACTAACCTGAAAGAATTATATGAATATTGTGACTTTGTGGGTTCGCAGTCCAAGTTGCAGAAATTCAAAATGTTCTTTATTTCCGTAGAAATACACTTTGGACACCAGCAGAATTATGTAGCACAAAAATACAATCTTCCAAGGTCATTGAACACAACAAAGAGTTCACTTCCGAAACACACACCAGTCTCGTTACGACTCTGTTTACAACTCTGTTTACAACTGTCCGATAATTAGCCATGGCTTCTTTTTATACACAACCATTCATGATCCCACACTGTTATAGAATGTTCTCTAACACGTCACCAGATAAAACACGAAAGTTCTAGACGTCTAACTTTATCTGTGTCGGCAAGTCTTTTATCTCCGGGCTATCTTTATCTGTTTTTGCAGGCTCTCTATCTCCACACTGTGCTATGCTATCGCTCCACGCCGAACCCTTTTAGCGCGTAAACCCCAGTCGTAATAATGGATTCGTGACAATATGAACCAATACCCTTCAAATGTAATCTTAATTACTTCCATTGAAGAAACCCAAAAATGCATGTTTCAAATACTGTCTACCTCGGACAAAAATTATTTATTGGCTAGAGATAAAATTCTTGTACTCCAGAAATATTCAAAGGTTTGTAGGATTTATTGTTATCCTTGATGAGAGTCCATATGGCTATTACAGTTGTCGCTTTTATTAAGTACTATTATGAAAAAGAAGGTGAAATCAATATGTTAAAAATATCTAAAAAGCTAAATAGTCTTCATTCTGAAAACAGGAATGGAACTTAGAATTTATTGCATAATCAAATATAAAGTATCATTCAGGTTGAATATGAACTGGTGTAACTAAAGAGTTAGGAGTTCTGCAGCATGTCCTTGGTTTATTGATTATTATACTGATTAAGTAAGTATTATGTGTAAAAAATACGACTCATCTAAACTTTAATAAAATTATACTATTTCTTTATGTTACTAAAATGTCTTAGTTTCATTGGATTTAATTTAAAAGCGAAATGTGTCATTTTTTCTGTGAAGCTATAGTTTACACCTTTCTTATTTATCAACTAAGCACAGCTGCTAATCTTTTACATTATACTATTATTTATTATGGCAGGCCCAGATTTCAGTCCATAAAACCTTCAGGTATACCAATATAGCTGAGTTAAATTAGGAGCTCGAGCTCACCCTGATGAGAACACATTGGCAAAACTTGGATATCTTCAATGCCATTTAGACCACAAACTAAAAGCCCAGGAAATAAAAATACATTTATTCATCTTGATGCTGGCCATTAAAGCCTAAATTTATATATGTTTACCAATATTTACATTTTCCTTTTGGCCCCTTGAAAAATATAAAAGAGAGTAACATTATATTCATACAGTCTGATAAATCAAGATGGCAGAAGAGACAAAATGGAATGTGAAAGTGCTCTCAAATGTATATTGAATGTGGTAGAAGCATCTGAAAAAGGAAGTGAAAGACAACATTTAGAAAGGGTTATGAATCACCAGAGACTGCTTTACATTAATGAAAGTAGCCTTGGAAAAGAAAATAAGCAAAAGAATAAAACCCAAGGAGACAACAGAAAATGACAAACAAGAAATGTGCATAAGCGACCAGTGGGACAGCTAGCGACATCTGATGGACAGGTTAAAAAAGCTGCAAGGTCCATACAGTGCAGGCCAACTACTAGAGGCGAGCACATCAACAATACCAGCCACAGCAGCGCAAGTGATAACCAGTATACAAGCAAGAAAAGGACGAATGGAAAAAGCAATGATGACAGACACAGAGAATGAAGATAGAAACCAAAACCAAGAGGCACCTTCAAGCTTAACTCATGCAATATACACAGAAATGGAGCAATATGCACAGCATGCACAGAAATAGAGGGAATAAAATAGAGAAAGGAAACCAACAGATGCAAAGTATGATGAAAAACATCACAATCAGCATCAGAAGGATTATAAAGAAAGAAAGGAGAAACATATCCCACAGCAGCAATTTGCACCTTCTGACATGTGACATCATATAAAAAGACACCACAGGTTTTAACACAGACGAGAAAAGACGCAAACTGATGGAAACAACACACCTGAAAAAGTTAAAAATAGTCCCAATGAGATAAACCAAAAAGAGGTAATGCCAAATGAAAACAGCATCCAAGAAATTAAATTTAAACATGAAGAACAAAGAGCTGGACTGAAGTAAGATCATAAAAATCCAGCACATGCATCACAGAGATAAGAGAAAGTTGGGAGAACACACTCAGAAGTGCAGACTGGACGTGGCTATTCATATGCGCCTTCACCAGAAAACCAACAAGATCTCAACTACATGGGTGCTAACAGCATCAATAAGAAGATAGAATGTGAGAGCTGGAGGTACTGGGTTCAAACAGGGCACTCAAAGTAAGTATCCTGTTTGATGTGAAAGACCAAGCAGAACAACCACAACTAAGGCCAATGGGAGTTGTCGTGTGGCAGTATATTTTTCAGAGGCAACAAAGACAAGGAGCATGACTAAAGAAAGCAAACAATTAAATGGAAATTCAAGCATAACTCGGAATACCGAAATCTTAAAAAATGCTACAGACACTGCTAAGATGGACACCTTTGCTTCTTGCAGCATAAGAGAAACAATGAACAAATGCCCCAGTAGTAACAGCACAAAGGACCACGTCAAAATAAGAACATGGAACATGGAAGGACTAAACTCAGTGGTAGTTGTGATGCTTATACTTGCATTTCAAGATAATACCCTATTCTTCGCAGAAATATTCAGCATGGAAGATACCAAAATAAATAGTTTTTATGGTATCCTCTTCCCAGCCAAAAAAAGGAGAAAATGGTCACTCCTCAGGAGTACTAAGCTGCTTCATAAAATCACACCTACAGCCCCATAGAAGAGTAATTGTACTGAAAACATTAATGTTATGATAACCAACTGAATAATAAACATAGCTGGCACTTATTTTGCACCCAAAACTGAACCAGAGAGGATCATAGATGACCTAGACAACTGGAGAACACACCATACTAATGGGAGACCTCAACTGTCGCATAGATAAATGGAACACATAAACCCAAGGGGTCATAGACTTCCTCATGAACTATAGATCGAGATTCCTAAACCGAGAGCAGGAATTTACCTACACAGCACCAAAATGAAAAACACAATCAAAACACAGTCAAATCAAACAGACAGCCAAGAATGCACCCAATCAATAGTATGCAATTAAAAATCACCTGCAAGTAAAGCTAAACTTCAGCTGAGCTTCTCAGAGCAACTAAGTTCAATTTGGAATTTCAAGAATAATTGATGAAGAAAAGTGACAAGCAAATATAGCTGAAATACGGACAATAATAAGCAGGTCAAGACAAGGGAATCTAGATGCAGTAACAACAGCTTTGATGGAGAATACTGCACAAATCCCAATAAATTTCCAGACCAAGCACACGGCAAAGCCATGCTTTGATGAAGAATGTTATGTGCGAGACAAAGAACTTTGCAACTCCACGACCCAGCCAGAAATCCTGAGAAAGACACATTAATGGAATACACAGAACAATTCCAGGAATGCAAATGTTTTGTAAAAGAAAAGAAAGCCTACGATCTTCACTAATCGATGAAATGGAAATGAAGCCATATAAAATACTAAGTACCTCAAACAAATATTGCTCTAGTCCCCTAGGGAATAGAGAGCAAGGGAAACCCACTTTAGAAACCTCCTTGAAACCAAGCAGGATGGCTCAGGCAGTTTTGTCTGTGGCCTTCATTTGGGAGGCCCAGGTTCAATTCCCAAGGCCAACCTATCTCACCATGGGTTTTTTGGGGTTTTCTCCAGGTCACCAGGCAAATGCTGGATAGGTTAATTGCATTCCCCATATTTTCCGTTCCTCCATTTCATCTCCATTATCATTTCACATCATCTCTCATCTAGTGGTCTCTTTCAGGGTAGAAGTGTCGGCGGGTGTCTCACACTGTCGTGACTCCTTGGGTCAGCCTCTGTCTCCTCTCACCTCATGCTTCCTCCTGGTAATGTCCCACTTGGGGCTTAGGTACAATAAACCACAGGCTTTGGTTCGAGTCCCCCCCGTAGTAATCCTAATCCTAACCTCCTGAGAGAGAAAGGTAGAATGTCATAACCCACATGACAAATGCAAGAACATAATTCAATGGTCCAGTCACAACCAACAATGCAGCCCACCTCATAAGGAATAGTAATAACAAAGCTGATGGCCTGAACAAATAATTCATGGAGCACCTGAAGACTTTGTCCCAAGATCTGGCAGAACCGCTAACACTCCTATTTAACAAAGGCCGCAGAAAAAGCATAATGCAACAGCAATGGAGAAAGACAATGATAATGGTAATCCACAAAGGCAAAGGCAGGAAAGACAACCAAACAGTTACAGAGGAATCACATTGAAGAACACAATGTTCTAATAATTCTCTAAAATCCTAAGAACACTGAACAAAGATTATGTGCAAACATCCCCACAAAGTAATTTGAGTTTTGCCTCAGATAGATCGACTCTGAATACTGTGTAGCAAATATTTTTAAAGATAACAAGGAACCTGGCACAGCCAAACACCTCTTTGTATGTATATTTATAGATTATTCAGAAGCATCTGGCAGCATAGACAGAAAGTTGCTCTGCACAAGCTAGAGAATATGCTGGGCAGTTTAAGTCATGAGCAGGAAACAATAAAATAGATAAAATAAAATGGATAATCAGCGCCAACTATGATGCAATACATGATGGCATATCATTGTCAAAGATACTGCCCAAACAAAAAGAGTCCTGCAAGAAGACCCAATGGGCCCAGTCTTACGTAATGATATCAGACAGTGGTCAAGCAATAAGCTCAAGAAAGGTAAAGCTACTCATGTATGCAGAATGACATAGCCATTCTCTTCAATAACCCTGAAGATCTGTGAGAAGCCTTAAGGACATCAGAAACTAGGCTTTAGAGAACTCCATGGAAATAGCTCCAATTCAAAAGCAGTGAAGTTTCAGGAAAGAAGCAAGAATTTCAAATATAATTATTTGTGTAGTACCTGAGAGTGATGTTGCATACCATGGGAACCATGTTCACCATGCACATTACAAGACCAGACCACCTGGCAATAAAATATATGTACAATATCTCCAAGATACGAGATTGTCCCTATCTCAGTCAGGCTGAGCTATTTGGATAAGGCTTATTTTGGAATTAATCTTTACCTGAAAGATGAATGTCAGGTAATTCTAAGATCTACGGATGTTGGACCCATTTGAGCATTATCATCCGTTTCATTCATCATCCAATATGACTTAATGTTGGAGGACATAAATAAAAAATAGCAAAGAACCTCAAGAGATTGGAGAAAGTCAAAGCTAGATACCTTATCACTAAGTATGCAAGAAACAGATACGCCTACATAATAGCAGAAGAATCATATTTCTTTGAAGACATCAGACTCTGCTTCAAACTACCAGAACCCAGACATATGAAGATGCCATCAAAGAGAAAAGGCAAAGCCAGTGAAATCCCAAGATATAATGGCAACAAAAGCAATGAAACTGGGTGTTTAAGAATAGTCTAAACTTCAATTTTGCCATCTGTATACCCATTTTGCTGATTTTCATGGGAAGATGTGCCAGAATTTGGCATTCCATAACCCCAAGGACTGCATATGCAACCTAGGTGATGAGCCATGCTCCAAGTACCATCTAGTGAAACCACAAGCAGAACTCAGCCACTCAACACATAACAAAAGACTGGTTAAAAGCTGAAACCCAAATTTTAGTATGTACTTAATGAGTTTTGCAAAAATCTAATTACCAATACTCGTATAACAACAGAAATATGTGCTCAATTGCAGCATAAAGAGTAACCAAAAGCATAAAAACATACTAGTAGCACTAAATGCAGATAGGTAGTTCTTTCTCATGCAATTCTGCTCTCCAACTTAATTTCTTTACCTTAAGCTAAACATATCAAAGGTGCATGCAGCATAAAACTTAGCATTCAACTAGTGGCTAATTAAAAACTGAGCATGCCAGAAATACATCAATTGCATCTTTATTTCCAAACTACACAGCCTTATTCTAATAAATTTTTACTTCACTCTTTCTATTCAGAACTAGGAAGACAAATGCAACAGGTAAAGCTACAGTCTGAATCACTGCTCCTGAACTTTCTCCCCTTAAATCTCTCTGAAAGATTTTTGTTTGACATGCATATAAAATATAAGCCACTGCTCTAAATACTTAAGATGTGCTTTTAACTATATTATGAACCTTGTTGTCAATCGGGAAAACACAATTAGCATGTTCTGTAAGTTTCTGCGTTGCTAACGCCACATTGTAAGGTGCTGTCACAACATCTTCATTACCTGCAGGATACACACATGTTGCAAACCTGTAAACGAAACACATGATTTCCTCTGCTGAGATTTTTAAAAACAGATCCATAATAGCCTAGTTTCCATACAGTATGGATACAAGCATAAAAATAATGATGAGATATATTTACAACTATGTACTGTCTCAGTTTCTCATAAGAATTATATTCAGTGCATTAAATACACGGTCCTTCATTTAAAAATCTAACAGAGCACATGGCATTTCACCTCTCCTACGACCTTGATGGATTCCCCCACTACCGGCTACCGTTGTGTGCAGAAAGTTGGAGTTTGGATGCCTGTTAGCACTAGATACATAATCAATCCCATATTCCATGAGCAAACTGTAAATGCAGAGTGGTACCAAAATTACATTTTGACCCCATTTTATCAAGAACTGACAGAAGAAGAGAAATCATATGGGTGGTTTCAAGAAGATTCTACCACTGCCCATACAGCAGAGTAGACCATGAATAAAATTGTGGAAGTATTTGAAGGTAGGGTGATGGTGTATGGCCCTCTTGCTCTGCTGATCTAACAGTGTGTATTTTTACTTGTGGAGTAACCTGAAAGACTTTATGAGACAAATCCTCATATGCTGGAAAAACTAAAACAAAATATTAGAAATGAAATTGAAAACATTACAGTGGCCCAACTTAATTGCGTGAATCAGAATGTCTTCTCCAAATATAATGCTTGTTTAGCCAAAGGTAGACAACATTTCCAGCATCTTCTAAACGTAATAGTGTTATGCCTACATGCTTTACACGCACAGTTTACATAAGAGCAAAGCCAGCTGTGGCACATCAATCGCACACAGACAAAATGCCATGCACCTGTTAGTTTTTAAATGAAGAATCCTGTATTAGAGAAAGTAAAAACTGCCACATTATCAACAGGTATAGATGAAAATAATGATAAAATTCTAACTGCAAAATAGTCATGCAGTGGTGAAGCAGCAATACTTTTCTTTCTCATAATATCCCTTTCAGTCTGAATTATTTTGCTACTATGCTGCTCTTCTAATTCAAAACCGGTTTAGATTAAACTGTCTTGGACACTGATTTGAATAGCCGTGATCATTACATCAAAATGAAGTGCACTGGCAATGCACTCAAATTCGAAGATCATTGGTTCAAATCTTGGCAACCACAGTCAAATGTGCCTGTGGTAAAGGACAGGAGGACAGGGAGGGCCCACATAATCAGTATGATAATCAATGTGTGGCATGCATGGATAATAACAGGGTATAATTTGACTGCGGTTGCATGTATTTTGCTTTTCTTACACAAAAAAACACTACAATGTAAATTGTAAAAAAAAAAAAAAATTAATAATAATAATAATAATAATAATAATAATAATAATAATAATAATAATAATAATAATAATAATAATAATAATAATAATAATAATAATAATAATAATAATAATAATAATAATAATAATAATAATAATAATAACAATAATAATAATAACAATAACAATAATAATAACAATAATAATAATAATAACAATAATAATAACAATAACAATAACAATAACACTAACACTAACACTAACACTAACACTAACACTAACACTAACACTAACACTAACACTAACACTAACACTAACACTAACACTAACACTAACACTAACACTAACACTAACACTAACACTAACACTAACACTAACACTAACAATAACAATAACAATAACAATAACAATAACAATAACAATAACAATAACAATAACAATAACAATAACAATAACAATAACAATAATAATAACAATAATAATAATAACAATAATAATAATAATAATAATAATAATAATAATAATAATAATAATAATAATAATAATAATAATAATAATAATAATAATAATAATAATAATAATAATAATAATAATAATAATAATAATAATAATAATAATAATAATAATAATAATAATAATAATAATAATAATAATAATAATAATAATAATAATAATAATAATAATAATAATAATAATAATAATAATAATAATAATAATAATAATAATAATAATAATAATAATAATAATAATAATAATAATAATAATAATAATAATAATTTTGTACCATTCAGAACATTTCAAATACATATGTTTAATTGGTAAACATAGGTTTAATTAGTATAACAAGAATATAGAAGAAAAACCATTAAAAGCATTACAAATATGTAACAAAATATCTATGTCCATTATAATACACACCGTGGCTGAAAGGGATATGCAATCATACTTTGACAATGGTTTAAGAGAGGATATGGATAAAATTCCCAATTTTTGTGAAACATTTACTTTTTTGGCTTTTGCTAAAACAAGTACATCAACCCTATTTTAGCTATTCCTGGTGTTTCAACATCCCAAGGTATTTGGAACCTTAAGAAATTATGCAAACTTTAAATCTGTTGTCCATTATTGAAATAGTTTGATACACTCAAAATCTATCTCTTTCTACAACTATTTATAATTACTACTTGTAATTTTTACTGAATATTCCACAAAGGTGATTAAATATCAATGTTAAATATCATATTTGTTAATATTGTACATGGTTCTCAAAATAAACAACAAAATATTTAATAGTGCTCACAAAGAATTCACAATTTAAATATTTAGTTCAGTTATTGTTCTTTTATTTATCTCCGGTAGCAAATATTAAAATTAAGAATGTTTTAATGTTTTACACACAATGAACAGTACTACAGCATTTTTTTAAATATTTCATCAGAATTTAAAGGAAAACATATTTTAAAAAATTCCATGTTTTTAACAAAAAAACATTACATTCCTTTCTTGGAAGTGTTGAAAACAGTGTTGTTGTAATAAATTAAATTTAAAGGGAGTTGATTAATGACACTAAACAACACTTACTTTTAAATTTTCCCAGAACATGTTTCAGAGACTTTGCTTCCATTGTCAACCGGATATCGACTGGTTCTCAGTGGTGTAGCTGGCGATATTTTGTCATAGGTCTCCTCTGGTGGCGGTTCAAGGAACTTGCTGAACAAATCTTTCTGGGGGATGTCGAAATTGAATACTTTGTTCCTGTTTTTTTGAAATCAAGATTTGTTCCCATGTGGACAGTTCTTGTTTTCCTGATGTATGTTTTAAAAGTTTTTGGATTTATGTTGTGGTTCCCCCCCCCCCCCCCCAAAATGCATGGCAACTCCTGATTTTTCTAAATATTTTTATTTTATGTTCCTAAAAATAAAATATAAACATAAAATATACACAATTACAAAAATCAGCAGTTGCCACGCATTTTTGGAAAAAAACCACAACATAAATCTAGAACCAAAACTTCTAAAACATACATCAGGAAAACAAGAACTGTCCACATGGGAACAAATCTTCATTTCAAAAAATAGGAACAAAGTATTCAATTTCGACATCCCCCAGAAAGATTTGTTCAGCAAGTTCCTTGAACCACCACCAGAGGAGACCTATGATGAAACATTGCCAGCTACACCACTGAGAACCAGTCGATATCCGGCTGACAATGGAGGCAAAGACTCTGAAACATGCTCCAGGATAATTTAAAAGTAAGTGTTGTTTAGTGTCATTAATCGACTCCCTTTAAATTTAATTAAAAAAACATTAACTCAAAAATTATTAAAACAAGCAAGACAATACTTCAATAGCTTTATTAGTACATCATGGAATTTCTGTGAGCCAAAAATGATGCTTCTGGCCTAAATATATTGAAAAATATTCAATTCACCTGTCTTTAAACCATAATAAGAAAATATGTTCCTTTGGCTTCAGGTGAAGGGTATATTGTTTCTTTGAATACAACAATAGCCCAGGGAAGAAGTTCAATATAGATTGCCGCAAAACATAAGTAGTGTACTTCAAGAGTAACAACACAGCCTACATCAGAAGCCAAAGCAACATTCTACGGACAATGGCCATGAAAGCCTGCATACATTAAAAATAAAAATAAAAAACCTTGAAATTCTGTAGATATCTTAATTGTATCGACACTGAATTAAAACCACTCTAAGTTTAGACTAATATTTTACCTGTCTACATGAGGGAAATAATCTTCTAACATTTCCAAAACTGCACTTCCTAAGCCAGATCCAGTGCCCCCACCTAATGAATGGAGCATCAAGAAACCATGGAGAGCATCACAGCCTTCTGCATTTTTCCGAACCAAATTAGCAATACGTTCTTTATAATTACAACCATGTGAATGGTAGCCTTGAGCCCTGTAAAATACAAACAGTAAGAGAATTATAAGTGTTTATAGAACACTATCAAAGTAGGGTGGTATTTAATAGATTTTGACTGAAGTACCACATTAGAATATACCATTTGTCATTCCACCCTTTTAGAAAGCCTTCTGACAAAATGATTTAATTATTTTTGCCTTTATTTTCCCATTGCATGCTAAAACTTGCATTATTTTTTATTTTCTCAAATATTATGCTAATGCTTTTCACAGAAATACCATAAGTTGATTATTATAAATCATTTTTTTTTAGAGTTTCACCTCCCAACAAAGCCAATAAACATTTTTCAAAACAAGCGCAAATATGGTCAGCAGGCTGGTGCAGGCCTAGATCCAAGGACTTCGCCTGAACCAATGGAGCTCTCTAATCTATATGACAGTATCAATACTTAAGTATTGAGCCTTAAGTAGAATACTTAACAAGGGAAGGGAAGTATCACTATGCTCATATCTGTATTCACTTGAGAGTTTGATGGCATCTGCTCTATGTGGGACTTGTGTGCCAAAAATCGGGTACGGAGTATAGCAGAAAGTACCAAAAATGAGTCCAGAATATATAGGAACATATAGACATAATAACACAGCATTGTATGGGAGGGACTGTTTACCCCTGATGAGCAGCGGTCTACACATGGCATATGTAAAAAGCACCATGCCCCACACCCAACAGAGCTGACAAGGAAATGTCCAGCAAGTGGTCGCATGCAGCACTTACAAGGCTTCAGTTTTGGGTGTTGCGGTTCTACTCCACAACAAAATTTTGGTGCCCATGGTTTATATACAGCAGGCATACCATAAAATTTTCAGGTGTGTTAGCAGTGTGAGTACAGTAATAGTTCCCTTGTAGCTCCCTGAAGTGTCTGAGCAACCTATCATTTTTGTATGTATTTGTGTATTATTTTCCCTTACTGATTTAAGACGTCAGTAGCTGCATGTATGTTATAAGTACCAAGATATCTTCTCAAATATTTAAAATAAATCACGACAGGATCCATCATATGTCCTCTACTTAACAAAATAATTATGATGTGATACAGACATATCACATGTGATAATCTACTTTTTCTTTTAAAAACTATTATTACAAAAGCTTATTCTTCTATGTACTTCATTTTAACTAAGATAAGTGTTTGCAGAAATGGTATTACTACAAATTTCCTTGAACATACAAGGAGATTAGGGGTATATATAAAACTAAAGAAAGTCAAATCTTTTAAGAGCAGTTCACTATAAGATGTTTTAAAAATCTCATTTTCTTTGCTTGACCATGAGTTGACGAGAGAAAGAAACAAAACCAAATAGCAATATTCCACTTGACAAGTACAGTTGAACCTGTTTATACGTAATCTAGTTATACATAATTCATATTTATACTATTAATTGCAGGTCCTGGAAAATATGTAATTTAGAAACATGCAAATAGAACCTTATTTATGCATAATACACTTATACATTATTAACAGTTATACGTACTAAATTTCACTGAAATACAACTAAGTTACACAGTTAAAAGAGCATACGGCACACGCTAACGTAAAAGAAACTCAAAATGCATTTTCCTTAGTCTGCTGACAAAGATGCAAGCTGAGTAGGCTGCTTTCAGCCACTTAAACAAGACAAAGATGTTAGCTCATATATGTCTTTCAGCATAACAGTATCCTAGCAACAAATTATAAGTAAACACAATTTTCAGTATTAATTTTTAGATGAGTCGTATTTATTACACATCTGCTTCACTTTCGTACCTATTTTGAGGACATGTTTCCCAAATCATCGTTTGCATCTACGGCTCTTATGTGTCTGGTGTTTACTGTTTAATAGTAGTTTTGTCTTTCTGTTCTCAGTTGCTTTTAATCAGTCATGGAGAAAAGAAAAAGGAAATGTTATACGCCAGATCGGAAAGTAAAATTCATAGAAGAGGTGGCACTTAATAGACAAAAAACCAAAACATTATTTGCTTCGACCTTAGGAATTGCTTATACGAGGGGAGTTCAATAAGTAATGCAACACATGTTTTTTCTTGGCCAATTTTGGTTGGAAAAACCTAACATTTCTTGTGGA
Organism: Mantis religiosa; assembly: GCA_030765055.1. Lineage (NCBI taxonomy): Eukaryota > Metazoa > Arthropoda > Insecta > Mantodea > Mantidae > Mantis > Mantis religiosa. The sequence goes on along the minus strand of CM060955.1, from coordinate 134,125,263 downwards.
ACATTTTCAAACATTCCCGCTTCGTCTCAAAGTTTCATTGACTTCCGATAGGTGACAGCGCTATACAGAGCTTTTAAAATGGCATTTGTAACGAAGGTGCATTCCAAACAATGGGCAGTGATTGAATTTCTTTTGACAGAAAACCAGGGCATCTCAGATATTCATAGGCCCTTGGAGTGGACAAAAGCACAGTGAGTCGTTGGGCAAAGCATGTGTCATCATTGCCACAAGGTCAAGAAAAACTGATCTCCCGCATGCTGGGCGGCCATGCACAGCTGTGACTCCTGCAACGTTGGAGCAAACACTCTCATTCAAGATGATCGCCAGATCTCAATCAAACACCTCAGTGCTCAACTTGACGTCTCTGTTGGTAGTGCTGTCACAATTGTTCACCAGTTGGGATATTCAAAGGTTTGTTCCTGCTGAATCCCTCAATGTCTAACTGAAGACCATAAAGAGCAAAGGAGAACCATCTGTGCAGAATTGCTTGGTCGTCATGAGGCTGATGGTGACAGTTTGTCAAACACTGTTACCGGCGATGAATTGTGGGTTCATCACTTCAAACCCAAAGCAAAATGGAAATCAATGGAGTGGCGCCACACACTCCCCTACCAAGAAAAAGTTTAAAGCCATACCCTCAGCCAGTAAAGTCATGGCTACAGTCTTCTGGGACGCTGAAAGGGTTATTCTGTTCAATGTCCTTCCCCATGGTCAAACGATCAACTCTGAAGTGTATTGTGCTACTCTTTAGAAGTTGAAGAAACGACTTCCGCGTGTTCGTAGGCACAAAAATCCGAACAAACTTCTTCTTCATGACAACGCAAGACCTCACACATGTGCTCGCACCCAAGAGGAGCTCAATATACTTCAATGGATTATTCTTCCACATCCTCCCTACAGCCCCAATCTAGCACCGTCGGATTTCCATATGTTTGGCCCAATGAAGGATGCAATCCATGAGACGCACTACACGAATGATGAAGTTGCAGTACGACATTGGCTCCAACATCAAGCAGTGGAATGGTACCGTGCAGGCATACAGGCCTTCATTTCTAGGTGTCATAAAGCCATAGCATTGAATGGAGATTACATCGAAAAATAATGTTGTGTAGCTAAAAGATTGGGGAATAGCATGAATGCTGAATAAAACAACCTGTTTCGAAAACAAATGTGTCGCATTACTTATTGAACCGCCCTCGTACATGCTATGTGTATTCATTAGTGACGGAAAACCCTGGAAAGAAACTTATCCAGATAGCTCACACTGACCTAGATTCGAACTTGGGACCTCATGAATGCAGACTGTATAGGCATCTCAGAGTGAAAAGTTGTAGCAAAAAAGCTCTAAGGTTAAATTAACTTTAAAGAGAGTCGATTAAAGACACTAGACAACAAGTAAGTGTTGTCTAGTGTCTTTAATTGACTCTCTTTAAAGTTAATTTATCATAACAATACTGTTTTCAACACTTCCAAGAAAGGAATTGCAAGCTCTAAGGTTATTAACGGCTTCACCGATGGCCATTTAAACCCTTCAGGGGCTGGAAACAGATACCTAATAAACAGAACAAGACATTTAAATTGTTAAATGCTGTAAAAATGCATCATAAATACAATTCCATATCTTCCGTATTTATTAAGTTATTTAAACGAAACAAAAACTGGTTTAAAACCCATTAAAGACAGTATACATCTACAGTAACAAAAAGTAGAGACTACATTAATAAATTGTTGAAATTTCACTACTTTGTTTCACTGTAACAAAAGCCATTCTTTTTGCCAAAAGCGCCTAATATTTCAATCATTTTGTTTCATGTGTATACGAACGAATGTATGTATAGCTACGCAAACGACTTCTCAAATTCAAGGTTTTAGCTTTTAGTTTATTTATGCTATACAAAGCGATAATCATACGAGTATATGTTGCGTTACACACACACGCTGGAAAGAAAACTCGCTGTCAGCATCTGTTATTACAAAGTTTCTGGTACCTTATGCAGCTGTTTTCGCTCAGTATTTTAGTTATTTATACTCTCTCTGTGTTCAGAGTGATTTCTTATAGCTATCAAGAGCTAAATGAATGGCACATTTGAAATTGTTAAATTTGAATGTTAACCATGGCTTATCCCCGTAATGTAGCAAATAAATTAGCTTGCATATGATGTATACAGGCTTCTGATATTACTGTAGAAAATCTGGAGGATTTGTTGTGCGATTATGAAGGAGATGTTTAGGATATAGGTAGCAGTGGCGTGTACTGGTCTACAGATGGCATGTTAGCTGCTCCATTGTTTGCGGAAATGGCGGGTCAAATATGGGTAATGCGGATCAGCTATTACTAGCTATCCCTCTTTACAAAAAACAGTTAAATGGTAAAAAAAAGTATTTTTATACCACTGGATGAAACCATGCACAATTGTTTAGTAATTTTCAGAGCGGTAAATTCATGCAAGAAATTCACCTACCTGTACTTGAGTGTATAAATAGCTTGTAACCTAATTGAGTATTATAATACTCAGAGGCCTCTTTATACTGGGGGGTAAGAAATTCACCACGACATCACCCCTCATACTTGAGAGAAAACACTTTCCTAAAAGGATACCACCCACAACCAAAATAGTTGCAGCCATTTTGAAAATGTCTAGGTGTTGCGAAAAAGGAAAATGTTTAGGTGTTGTGAAAAAGAAGTTCGCAAGGAAACCAATATTATTTGATGTGAATCTGCAGATGTGTCCTTGGGTGTTTATCCAGGTTTGGAGGTGTACAGTTCAAAAAGAAACCTTTAAGGGTATGTTTACATCCCTTATAGAACTAATTTAAATTTATGGTAAAATAGGAAGATTAAAATAATTGGCATTAAATGAGCATTAAATGCATGTATGTGCAGGACGTCTATACACGTCCATATCGGTTTGGGGCATTTTAACTTGGACGTCATATGACGTCCATACCGGTGAAAGGGTTAATATGTTTTGTAAAATAAGCTGTATGCTTAATGCAAGAAAAGTTAAACAAGCCAAATTAACTGCTTGGACCAATTTCTAAATAATGTTTGCTTCATACATAACTTTACTGTTTGTAAAGTGTTATACATGCAGGCAATATGAGTATTATTTTAAAAAAATTATGCATTATCAAAACCTCATTTTGTAAATAATTCAGAGTTATAAGAAATCTTTCCTCTTCCCCTTGATATAGGTATACATCAGGTATTTCAAAATTCAAAACAATAACAAATTTTAGAAACGGTTAACACTACTCCAAAAACAGAAATTAAAAAAAAAAATGGCATAAATGTGAGCTCTAAAGTGATATACATTTTTTGTGTAGATCTTTGTCCACCTCTTGTGGTTTACCAATTACACAAAAATTTCTCGCAGTGAGAATGACTAACATGTTATTTATGGAAATTGCACAATTTTTAACCTATGGTTAGAGCAAGTTTTGTGTAAATCAAAAATAACAAAACAATTTCCATGTAAATGGTAGTTTGGTTTGGGCATATTGATGCTGCATTTTTCGAAGGTTCAGAACTTTATACCATGTTTAATACCTTTTACAAACACACAACGATACACATAGATCTTTTTCTAAAAATGCTTTTATTGGGTTCAGGAGCCCTCAAAACATTTATTTTTGGTGAAATCTTGCTATCAGATTTTTATGTGGAATTGGAATACACTTACTGTAAGCACCATCTTTGGTAAATGAAAGCATTTTAATACAAGCTTACTAAACTTTCTCTAGCTTACAGCACTATCTTACCAATTATTTCCTGAGCCAGGGTAGTTTGTAAGTAGACAATGTTCATCAAATAAATGACGATAGTGGCCTGTACGAAATCGACTCACAACACCATCTTCCATATCAATGCATACAACCTGAAAGGCATACATTCAAATGGTTGAAGCTTTATTGCACTATACCAACTGCTGAACTATTTGCCTTGCTAGACAAGTTAAAATCTCAAAGTATAAAACTGAAAGAAGCATAGAGACAGTGAAGCACATCTTAGCACAAAAGTGAATCAAGAAGATATTGACACACTGCTTCCCTCACACTGTTTTTTCACAGGACATGTTTCAAGAGCTTTTGCTCTTATCAGCTGGAAATCGACTCTGCCTACCTATGGCTAAAATATTTATGGTATAATGCAGCAAAGTTATTCATCTTTTTATCGGGATACAGTGTATGAAAAACAAGCACAGTCTAAGCTAACATGCAATTAAAATGGTACTTCATGAATGTGTATATTGCAACATACTTTCTAAGATATTTTGACAAGAAAATTAATATTATTTCAAACTTTAAGTTTTTGATGACAGTCATGACAGTCATCAACAATGTATCAATTTGATTTCTGGATGATAGAAAAGCAAAGCAAACATTGAAAGAAAAATTAGAGAATCTAAAAGTATGAATAGGTCTATGAAAGGAATCAGAGAAATGAAGTAAATATTTATTAAAATTAGGCAAATGAGTCAAACTTGTATACACTTTTCTCCACTTAGTTTTTTTATGAAGACTAGTTTCTGAGAACTTCTTCCCTATCCTCAGTTCTGTAGTCGACTGATGGTGCAACCGGTGTCTGCTTCCGGCTTGGTGTTGTGCTGCCATCTGATAATCTGCTAAATTTGATGACATCATCCATGGCAGGAATTTTAAAATTTATCAGGAGGTTTTGTTTTTTAGTAATGAATAAGTTTTCCCAAATCTAGTGTTCTAGAGCTTTCGTTGCCTGTTTGATCAATTCTATTTCTTGCTTGATGTTGTGATTTTCAGACCAAAAGTGATGTGCTGTGGCAGACTTGTCCATGTGTTTGAATTTAATATTTCTAAAGTGTTCTTTCATTCTTGTTTCTAGATTTCTTTTAGTCTTCCCAAAATATATCTTGTCACAATCCTCCGGTGCAGACACCAGTTGCACTATCAGTCGACCACAGAACTGAGGAGAGGGAAGAAATTTCCAGAAATTAGTCTTCATAAAAAAACTTGTAAGCGGAGAAAAGTGTATACAAGGTTGATTCAGTTGCCTAATTTTAATAACAATGGCACTCCACTTTCTGAAATACTTTTTATTCTATATAAGTAAATATTTGTTTCAGAACTTCAGAATTTATAGACTGGAGTATGTAGCTCCAAAACTTTTCCTTTTTGTTCCATTTAACTGCCTTTAACTGCAGTGGTCATATCGGCGGCCATATCTATGCTATTAACTCGTATACGTTGGGTTGCTTGTACTTTGGGTTTTAATCATTAGATCACGCTCACATTTACACTCTCATTCATACTTCCAGACTCTAGGAAAGATGGGAAATCATCTTAGTTGGAGAAAAATCCCCATCCCCAGTTGGGAATCGAATTCAGGACCCCTTGCACTGCAGACAGGTGCTCTACCGACTGAGCTACGGAGTCAGCCTCAAAAACTTTGTCATAAGCATAACTGTCTCTGTATTAATATAAAAATTATTTGTGGTTGGTTTATTGACACTCGTCACTTACTTTTTCATATATTTATGAGAGACTAGTTTCAAAGGCCCTCTGTATTGTTGTATACTGTTGTCTCTGTATTGTTGTAAACGTATCTACTATAAAATATGCATTTGTAATTTTTTAATACCAGATAATTGTCACCATTTTGTGTGTAAAAAAGTTTTTTCAACTACCTTATCTAAAGTCTGGGAGAATTAACCTGGCACTTGACAGTCACGTGACTCAGGCAGCTCATAAGGGGCAAGTAAGGAGCCTCGCCTTATCGCATCCAACTGTGTTAGAAATATATCACATAACCAGGGCTTTTTTTTTGTTTTTTTTTTTTTACTTTACGTCCTCCAACATTAAGTCATATCGGACGATGAATGAAATGGGTAAAATGATGCTTAAATGAGTCCGGGGTCCATGGAGTTTAGAGTTACCCGACATTCGTTATTAAGGATAAAGGAAAACCCCAGAAAAAACCTTATCCAGGTAACTCACCCTGACCAAGATTCGAACTCAGGACCTCTTGAACATGAGGCAGACACGCTACCATCTATGCTATTGAGGCGGGCAGAGATGTGTTGTCACCCATGTTGCCATATAAGCATACATTCCTTAGTTGGACCTGGCTTCCGTCTTCCACGTGTTTTGCCACTTGCAACAGTATATTGTTATAAGTACAGATTGAAAGATAGTGATCTGTGGACGAACTGCAACAGTGTATCCAGAGGGATTCTAGTTTTATTATTTTATATAGTTCATATAGCAAAGAGGAAGAAGACAGCTTCACAGTGGAACCACTAGCAAAAGACAGCAAGTGAAGAAGACGGCAATGTTGCAACAGAGCGACCAGCAGCCAGTTAAAACTTCAAATGCAAGGTTAGTTCTCCCTGACTTTAATGCCTTCATGAATTAATTTTTGTTTAAACAGAACATCAAATAGGAAAAAACACTTTTGGAATCTGCTGAAACACCAACAGAACTTAACAATAAGGAAAAAATCTTTATCACCAAATATGCACACTGAGTAATAAATTTTGAAACTCTGCCACTAAGTAGTATAGCGAAATTCTCAACTAATCTCTGTTTCATATAACCTTGCCCTGCTGAAATGTATCACTCCGCGTTCAACAACCCTCCCCCTCGCCCTAATTGGCTAATGCTTTCGCATCATAGGCCATAAGCGGTGCCTTCCCGTCACATTTAAACCTGCAGTAAATGTTGTAATAATTGCCGGGAAGATAAATAAAATCCTACAAAAATCATACAAATAAGGATATGAAGGCATGCAAAAATACAAGTTTATAATGAACTGAGCAAATTGAAACAGAATGACTGAGCAATGAAACTGAAAGAGTTTATAATGAAAGGCCTTCGGCCTTTTCCACTGGGATTTTTTAAACCAGCACACATACCTTTCAAAAATGCTTGTCTTTCAGTCTTAAAAGTCATGTCACACCATACTTTACTTTTCGTGTGTTCTTCGTGTATATTTAGCAATTTGTACCTTGGTGCAGTGTGGTTGTCCTTAAATAGCATCTTCGCCACACAGCAATATCGCCTCTGTCTTTTAGCACATTTTTCTTGCCTCTTTTTTCATTCACAAATCCCAGCTGTATAAGCAATCTGCTGAAATTTGGTAAATCTGCATCCTCATATACGGCAGACGAAATGTTACTTATGTTAGGGAGTTCGTTTCTAAAGAAAAACTACACACATGACGACGCACAACACTATTCACGTATTTTCTCCGAGCACGCACTTTTGTTTATTCCTGCTTTTGCCTGGAGTGGTAAGTTTTCCTGTTTTCTCAATTTCATGTCCTGATGTTCCTACGGATCTAATACTCACACCTGTAACTTCAGAGCACAGCTGTTCGACTTCTCTCACTGACAAAGACGGATTCTTCTCTGTGAGTGCATTAAACAAATGCAACACAATTCCTTTTTTGCCTGTTTGTAAATAATTATCCTTGCGATTCTTCAGCGAAAAACTGGCAGTAGACTCTGCCATTATACATATAATAAGTACATGCGCAATAAACGAACAATAAAGTAATTTAGCTCCCGCAATCTCGAATGGCGATGCATGACTAATCCAGTTAAAAACAAGGTCAGTGATAAAAGTCATATAAACAAATGTCACCACTACCCCTAAATCACATGCTATCGTGCCATGTGCTTGAGAGCAAAGGAACCTCCTCTTTACTTCGTTTAAGAATTAACATGCATTTCAGATAAATCAACTCTGTTGCGTAATATATTTAATTAAAACAGTTACGAAAATATAAATTTGACAATTCTCTTCCAACATATAATGATATATCACCATGTTAAATAACAAACTAATTTTTACCGCACGACAGTCATTACCACAACAGCAACCAATGAGAGGTGATTAGGTCACGTGACCGTTAAGAGATACTGGGCAAGCTTACGTGAAACAAGGTATAGGCAGCTAAATAGCAGTGCAACTAAAACTGAATTACAGTATCCAAGATACATAGCTGATAATGGAGACGAGTGTCTTCAAAACAGTTTTGAGTGTAAACTTAGCAAGTAAAACTAAAGTGTCATCACTTCAGTCATAAATTCAATCATAGTTGAGTCAAAGTTAGCTCACAGTATGGTGAAAATGGAAGATAAGACTAAACAAAACAACTGTTCCAAGCTCATAAGCACTTCAACTGAGGCTGATATAAAATTAACAGTTATTACCTGACAAGTAAGATAAATTCTTGTAAAACAAATCACCTCCAAATGAAGCTATTGAAAAGGCTTAAATAGCTTTTGCTAAAAAAAACATGTATTACATCTCAAAATGGGACCAACTGAGATTTTTTCGGTGAGAAGTTTAATTGGATGTACCAAATGACTTTTCAGCATAATTGGAATTCAGCATTCAGAAGAGCTAGTTTGAATCAGCAGGTTGACAGAGGTATTAAAATAAAGACAACAATCTAAAAAATACATCAAACATAGTGGAATTACAGGGTTCTTCATTTAAAACCTAACGAACCCCACAGCATTTCGCTTCTCCCGCGACCTTACTGGATTTCCTCACTAGCAGCTGCTATTGTGTGCAGTGGCTAGCAGTATGCACTCCACTTGGCAGTATTGTACAAGCCACCAACATGAACAGGTGCTTGACTCTAGAGCAACACACTACAGTGTGTAAAAGTTATTATAAATGGGAATCACTAAGCAATGTTTGCACAGAATATATTCAAACGTTCCCTGGTGAAGTGACTCCTTACAGATTTGCAATTCACAAGATTGTGAAGAAATTTGAAACCACTGGTTCTGTGGTAAACAGAAAACGAAAGCGTAAACTTATAGCATTAACAGAGGAAACGTTAGATGACACAGGCACATGTTTTGAACGTTCACTAACCAAATCCATCCCAAAATTACAACAGGTGGGAATTTTGAGTATGTTGCACACAAAGCAACTATATTATTAAAACTAAAACCATATAAGTGTACAAGTGTTCATGCTTTAAAACTAGGTGACCCAGTATCACGAAAGCATTATGTAAATGGTTTCTTTCATCAGTGAATGAGGGTTTAACTGATCCACAGCTTCTGTTCTTTTCTGATAAGGCAGGATTCCACCTCGGTGGAATCAACACTCATAACAGTCAGTACTGAGTCTCTGAAAATTCATATCGTGTTCAAGAAATCCCTCATTATCATCAGAAAGTTGGAGTTTGGTATGCTGTTAGTGCTAGACGAATAGGTCCAATATTCTATGACCAGACTGTAAATGCAAAGAGGTACCAAAATGATATTTTGATTATCTAAGTTAACTGATGGAAATTAATCATTTCTTCATACTAGCCGTAACCAGGCTAAGATTTTGTATTGACAGAGTCGACATGAAAACTTCAATGCCATGGCCGGGATTTGAACCACGGATCTACTGGTTTCCATCCTGTCGCTCTTACCCACTAAGCTACTATGGCCAATTTGCCATCATGACATTAAATTCTCCAATTGACTCATATATTTCCCTGGTAAACCACTAGGGGCTCTTCCATCTGAGATACACCGTTTGTGGCGACTTACTAGTTTAATACTTGAGTCCCAGAGTTCATCATTTAGCTCTTATTATTTAAGTTAATTGATGGAAATTAATCATTTCTTTACACTAGCCGCATACAGGTTAAGGTTTTGTACTGATAGATTCGACATGAAAAATTTAATGCCACAGCCAATACAAAATCTTGGCCTGTATACGGCTAGTGTAAAGAAATGATTAATTTCCATCAATTAACTTAAATAATAAGAGTTAAATGATGAAGCCTGGGTGTCAAGTACTTACAATAGTAAGTCACCACAAATGGTGTATCTTGGATGCGAGAGCCCCTAGTGATTTACCAGGGAAATATGAGTCAATTAGAGAATTTAATATTATAATGGCAAATTGGCCATGGTAGCTCAATGGGTAAGAGTGACTGGACGGAAACCAGTAGATCCATGGTTCAAATCCCAGCCGTGGCACTGAATTTTTCATGTCAACTCTATCAATGATATTTTGACCTTATTTTATCATGAACAGACAGAAGAAGAGAAATCATGTGGGTGGTTTCAACAAGATTCTGCTACTGCCCAAACAGCAGACATAAGTTTTTAAAGATAGAGTGATTAATGCTGGTGTATGCCCCTCTTGCTCCCTCCATCTATCATTGTGTGATTTTTACTTGTGGTGTAACCTGGAAGACAAAGTTTACGAGACAAATCCTCTGACATTGAAAAAACTAAAACAAAATATTAGAAATGAAATCAAAAACATTATAGTGTTTGAATCAGTATGTGTTCTCCCAAAATAATGCTTGTTAAGCCAAGGATGTACAACATTTCCAGATAAGAGTGCTATACGTGCTTTACACACGGAGTTTATGTAGGAGCAAAGCCGGCTCTGGCACACCAAATTGCGCACAGGCAAAATTGTGTGCGCCTGTTAGGTTTTAAATGAAGAACCCTGTATATAAAAGAGTGACTTTTCCTAAAAACTGCCTTATGTCAATTTGCACAAAAGTAGATTACATAGGCATAAAAGCCATCAATGTTAAAACAAACTAAAAATGGTGTTACTCATAATATTAACAGTGATGTTTAAAATAAAATTAATATTTATACTAATTTTCTAAGTTCACATACCCTGGCCTTCACTTCTGCATTTTTTAAATCTGTCAAAGTTTTTAAGTTGTGATTTGACCTTATTCCACTTGAACTTGAAAAGAAGCTATGAAAAGCATCCAACATCTTTGGATTTGCATTAGTGGTGTGTTGGACATTTTTCTGATTTTCTTTTGGAATCATAATGCCATGTTCTTGCAGCAGAAGTGGCCATAATGCTTCCCCAATCTGGTTCCCACATTGACCAACTGAAACAAAGATAATGGGTATCATATTGTATTCTGTGTACCATGAAATACACGAAAGAATAAGTTTTCTGAAGAAACAACATAATAAATGACATTCCAACTTTCATCTTGAATTTCAGGGAGTGTTTAATGGCCAGAAAATGTGGCAGGCTAATAAAAAACAATTAAAACATGCATTACTACTTCAGCATTTTCCCCTAATTGTGAATAATACCAAACATAATAGAAATTAGAAATAAGTTTAAAGGATTAACCAACTGCTGGTTATACTTCCTCATTCATAATTAAAAACAAAATGAACAATATTACATGATACATTCACATTACCTTCTCCATCATTCTTCTTCAAATTATTCTTACAAATACTTATTCTTCCAACTACTTAAACTAATAAAGATGGATTGGAAATCTTTGTGTTGCAACCTTGGAAGCATAAGTGACTTTTCATTTTTGAGTTATGTACACACATATGCAAGCATGCACAGACCTTTTTCTAAGAATGCTGTCTTTCTATTTATTTATTCAGTAAGCCTTAAAAGGCATATTTCTGATGAAAACTCAATAATAAAATTTTGAATGGAATGCAATACTTCATCTTCTTAATATAAATAAGCAGTCAAGAAAGTAAAAGCAGGGAATGAATTTAATGGATTCAGTGCTCAATTGATCAAAAACAAAAATGATAAATTTAAAAGGCAACACAGATGCAGACAAATAACTACTCTTTCGCTGCTCAATAATAAAACTTTATACAGCAAATTTACATACCATCCCAGAGCTACATTGCTTTTGCAAAAATTAAGAACATATTACTTTGGCTCCACAGAACAAATTAAGTGTACAACACCTTTTGAAATCACATAATACAAAAGAGAAACCCACAGACAAAAAAATTAAGCATGTATCGGAATAATTGCAAAGACTGTGACAACTTTTACATTGGAAAAACTAACAGGATTTTGAATATTAGGCTTAAAGAGTATTTTAGATATATCAAGAACATCAAATGTACCATTTTTGGAATGATAATCATGATATAGAACAAGTAATCCATTTATTAAAAAGTGTTCTGGGTCCAACCATTAACCATGTGGGAAAAGATATTCATAAAGAAATATGAAGGAAAACAGTTCAATTTTGACACCACCTTTGAAAAGAACTCAAACTTCATCAGGATCCCAACAGATACACCCCTATTGCCTCCAAGGAGTTCCTCAAATCAAAATTCAATTGTGTACATTAGCTGAGGATGTTACAAAAGTCCTAACGAAATACGTTCTATATATGGAGCATTAAGTACTAGTTTGATTAAAAATTATATTGACAGGGAATAAACTTTAAACTATCATTTGCAGAGTATACTGCTAAACTAAGCACTTACCTACTATGGACATATTAAAACACTTATGAACTTAAAGCAGTAAGTATATGAGAGTGACTTGAATTATTTCATTACAACACTATGCTTCTTTGAAGTACTAACAGTTAAAACATGGAAAGTTATAAATGTTTATTTCAGAATAGTTATAACATTTTACATTACCTCTGGACTGCGCAAATCACCTGAATGCTGGTATTGTGATCACACACAACAAGATTTATTGCAAACTCTCATAATTATTTGCAAAATTGTTCAAGAATGAATATACATACATGCTATTAGGAGTCAAAATTCTGAATTTTTCAAATAGAAGCCTACAGCAATGACAAATTCATATGTAGCATAAACACTTTCTTTATTATTACAGAGTATAGAGAAGTTACTCCAAAAAATTACTCCATATAATAGAATTATTTCTTATTTATACTACAATAAATAAAACTCAAAAATCTCAGATTGTTATAAAATGATGTTCACTTGACTAAACTCAATAAGAATAGTCTTTCAATAGGTATCATAACATAAGACTACTAACAGTGAATTAGCTTATTTTTAGTTAACTGATGGAAATTAATCATTTCTCCACACTAGCCGTTTATAGGCTAAGGTTTTTGATGGATAGTCAACATGAAAAATTCAACGCCATGGCTGGGATTTGAACCACGGATCTCTTGGTTTCCATCCAGTCGCTCTAACCCATTGAGCTACCATGGCCAATGTGCCGTCCTGACATTAAATTCTCCATTTGACTCGTGTATTTCCCCAGTAGACCACTAGGGGCTCTCGCATCCAAGATACACCGTTTGTGGCCAGTGTGGAGAAATGATTAATTTCCATCAATTAACTAAAATAATAAGAGTTAAATGATGAAGCCTGGGACTCAAGCACTTACGATAGTAAGTCGTCACAAACGGTGTATCTCGGATGCAAGAGCCCCTAGTGGTCTACCGGGGAAATACACAAGTCAAATGGAGAATTTAATGTCAGGACGGCACATTGGCCATGGTAACTCAAAGGGTTAGAGCGACTGGATAGAAACCAGGAGATCCGTGGTTCAAATCCCAGCCATGGCATTGAATTTTTCATGTTGACTCTATCCATCAGTGAATTAGCTGATCAATTCACTGACAGTATTGTAAAAAAGCAGATAGAGTTACCTTCACCATTAAGCTTAATCAACTCTAAATTCTAGAACATAACTTCTGATCATAAAAGATGAGTGTGTTTCAATAATGATCACTAATTCCAGATTGGTCACAGAGTACAGTGACATCTTTCCAAATAATAAGACATAATTCTTTGTAGAAATAATTGCTTAAGTTCAGAATCTTTGCTTCTCCAATTTGTCCATTGTGTGACTTTCAACATCAATGGACCAGTATCATCTTCAGCAATGCGTAGCTCTTGCTTCAAAATCTACTCTTATATAAAAAAGTGCAATAGAAAAAGACAGTTAATGGCTTCATTGTCAAACTGAGGCATTAGATAAATACAATAATGACTGTCTTGTGATGTCTTCTGATTACATGTCTGTTTAGATTTCTCAAAGCAAACATGGACATTAACATCAAATATATGGTAATGCATTTGCAACCTCTTCCCACTGTGCACGAGATCTCAGAGTTCCAAGGAAGTAGCCCTCAGAGGCTCACTAAAATCCTTGCCTCTCAAATGGTAGCATCTCTTATTGTTTCATTAAACAAAATGTGTCATTATTTTTCTAGCACTTATTACAACCGTGCTCCAATTTTCAGGGCATGTGATGAGTTTTGGTTCGGTTTAGACAAGAAACATTCTAAATCAGTTTTAACAGAAAATAACTAGATAAAACCTGTACCAGCTTGCAGCATTCATTTAAAAATCACTAAACAAAATGAATATAATCTATATTGGACTTAATAAAACCGCAATATTTAGTTTAGCAACTATTATTTGATTTGCAAAATAAAGAAGTAAGCTGAAAGGAAATCCAAATTAAATGTCAATATTAATAAAAAAAAAGTGATGTATTTTGGGAAATGCTTCGGTATTCCGTCTATTTTATATCATCAGTAATTAAAACACTGGTCTTTATAATCTTAATTTACATTAAAAGAAGTGAGAAAGTTCACATTGATCACATCCAGGTATGTGCTGAAAATATAAGTGGGCTTTGCAACCAACCAAGTTAGTTTAGTTTAATTACTTATTCATCCTGTTTAATTAATAAACGCATTCAAATAAAAATATTTACCTTGCAGAGTTATAAATTCACTCATAATCCGCAATACTTGAGCTCTTAAGACCTTTTAAGTATCTTGTGCTTTTATTTTTCAAACAATAACAAAAAACAAGCCTATAATATCTGAGATAAGATTACCGTTTACTTTGTGATATTTCTGCATAATTACGCTAAAGATATATTTATTAGATTTTTTGACACTTCGACAAGTCACATGTTGTTTGCCCGTCAAAGGGCTACAATACATCAAACTGGCAGACGATAACAACTTTACGACAAAAAACTGCACTTACCTAGTAGTGACGTGTTCGTGACAAAATAGCTTTAACTATCAAACAGGCAGTGACTGAACGCGCAAAATATCAATTCAAAATGCGAATCTAAATACCTTTGTTTCTTAACGTTAGCTTTCTTCCATCCAGTTACTATTTATTCTGGTTTATTGCTAGATTTGTAAGAAATTTTCTGGCACTGCCACTCAAATTTAGCGTTTTAAACAATGGTATTATATTCAAATGATTTTCTACCTATTCTTCTACATTATTATTCCTAAACTAGAACTTCTGAAGGAAGTACTTTCTCCAGCTCCTCATAATAATAGAAAAAGTATTGCATTCCGCAGAGAAGTTAGATACCCTTATGTCGCCTAAAATGCATGTTTTGAGGTTCCCTGAATCAAAATAAAAGAAACATGTATGCGTGTGAACATCGTAACTCATAAAGGAAATGTTTGATAGTTTCTTCCTTTTTATGGGCTGTCCTTAATGCTTTGATTCTCACCGTTCCATTCTATGTTGAGCCTGAACTGAAAGACCGCTTGATAGGATGCTTCATATTTAAATTCAGTATATTCCAAGAAATGCAACAAGATTTGCAAACAAGATTTGCAAACAAGTTCCTTTCCCTCCACACCCCGCCCCCCTCCCCGAAATTGTACTTTACGGAAAATTTTTGCCATTTCTGAAGTTCTCGAAAATGGCACTAACGATTTTGATTAAAGCATCTGTATTTAAACTGTTAACATGACTAATAAAATATATATCTTGAATTTTTTTACAAATGGCCTGTAAAGATTTCTTCATTTTGATACATTTTCTGTAACTTTGTATAAACTGGTAAACGATAAGACAAAGAGAAAGAATTGTCCACAAAAATGTTGATTCTTTGAAAACATGCAATTTATTTCAAATAACGCTCTTAATGTCTCAGTCACGTACCTGGTAGAGAGGGAAAGTGTTCATCATCATCATCATCATCATCATCATCATCATCATCATCATCATCATCATCATCGTCATCGTCAACAACAACAACAACAACCAGGGGTGGTTCCTCCATAAGGTTGCAGGTTTGCGCTACACCCACTGATTCTGAATATACAACCGGTGCATTTTGCACATTAAAGCTCTACTTGTTTGCATTGTTTTATATACAAACATGTTTCAATTACGCTTATCGTCTGTAGCTGCCCATGACCGCAGAAGTCGAAATAAACAGTGATTAGCTGTAGGAGCCGCAGGTTTGCAGTGAAGAATTAACCTAAGATTTCGCCCAAATGTTGGCTCTCTAAGGGGGTTGCGGGAAGGTGCAGAGATGGATGGGGCTTCTTATACATCGCTTAAATGGAGGTTTATAAACCTAGCTCCTCCTACTCTTAGCAATGGCTATAGCGTGACCTTCAGGCTTAGCTTCTGTGTGCTCTGCTTTTCGAACACAGGGAGAATTTAATTAAATGCATGGAGGTTATTCAGAAGAGAGCTCTGTTAAACAACAACGCCACACTTGTTCAGGCTTCTAGGTTTATGGCCACTTTGAAATATTATAATTTTGAATTCTGGCTGTCTTTCTTCAACAAGATCATGCCACATGTGGACATTATGTACAATCAGCAGCAGAAACGAGACTGCAATGCAACATTTACCATCGCCCAGCTAAACGCATTTAAAAGGGAAGTGCAAAATGTAAGAAATAGCGTGGATATCGAGGAACACGAAGAAACTGCAATTAAGAGGAGAAGAATAGAAGATCATGATGTGAATAGAAGAGAAGTTCTTGAAGTATGTGACATTCTTAGAGAAGCAAAGGACAGATTTAGCTTCACGGGACATCTGGTAGCCTCAACTTTGTTTCATCAAGAAAATTTCTAAAACATTTCCAGAGGATTCCCTTAGAGAAACAATAAGGTTCTATCCTTTTATCATTGGAACAAAAATTCGTAGAGAACTGACTGTAATTTACAGTCGAGAGGAATTTCGTGGAATGTCCGGCGCTTTGTGCTTGATGGACTTCAATAAGGAAAACAATTTATGTACTACATTCAGCGAATATTTCAAACTCCTCCGAGTACTGTTAACTATGCCAATGTCTACCGCTGAAGCAGAATGCTGTTTCTCAGCTTTAAAAAGAATAAAAACTTTCCTTAGGAATACAATGTCACAGGACCGATTGACAGCATTAGCAATGCTTTCAATTAAGAGAGATTTTGTTATGAAGATCAGCGACTTCAACGTAAAAGTTATCGATAGATTCGCCAGGACTAAGGAGAGTACAGCAGAGAATCTGTATAAATAGGTGAGTCATTACTACTCTGTATTTTATTTTTCATTTGTGCACCACCAATAATTTAACCCACCAGCCGCCACTGACAACATACCATAGACTATGACTTCAGTAGCATCTGGTACGTTTAATTGTTCCAAAATGCTTGCCTGTATCGAATCTCTAACGACCAACTTGCTATGCGTATATATGTATATTGTAATTAATAGTACAACCCGAAACGATTGAAAGTTTACGATAATAAAAGCAATACCCTCCAGCAAAAATGATTCCCGAGCAAGGCGTGCGTGGGATTTATTATTGCGAATCTATGAATCTCAGCCACCACATACTTCATTAAGAAACACCCTCCTTATTGATACAAAAGAATTTGAAAAGCAACTTTTCGTTTATTTTCTAATTTAAGTTGCTTCAAAATTCACTCATATATAAACTTAACAAGGAATACGATTATTCTACTTTAGCACGTATGCCACATGTTAATTCTGTACACGTTAAATGCAGTGTTCGAAGTGTCGTCATTGTAGCTGGATAAAATATTGCACTTGTCTGTGCAATGAGTCTTGTATTTGTCAGACACGTCCGAATCATCTTGGAATTCGTGAGAGGCGTTCGAATGCTTCAACGATATAAATAGTAGTGCTATACTATACTTTTGAAATGACCCATACAGCAAAGTCCAAAAGAATGAGTTCAGGTGATCGAAGAAGCCAAGGTGCAGAGCCTCCTCAACCTATCCAACTTGAACCCTAACTCCACGTTATGTCTTCTTACAGTAGCAGCAAAATGTGCCGGTGTTCCATCATTCATGCGCTAAATACTCGGACTTTACTCAAGAACATCTTCAAGTACTTCTGGAAAATTCCACTACAAAAACTGGAGGTACCGCTATCCATTAAGTTTTCTTGTAAGAATGTATGTACCTATGAAATGACACTTAGTATCCCTAACCATACATTCACGAAAAATTGCTGACATGAAGCCTCAGGAATAGAATGTTTATTTACACTGCCTTATGTAGTATATATATAATATACTACAGCCTGCTGCTGCTTCAGTTTCACTCTAGAACCAAAGTCCAGATCAGTGAGACATGGAACTTTCTGAAGGTAGTAAAGGATACAGTGCACCACAATGTAAAATTCTCCCTGTAACGCTGTGGCTTAAAATTTATGTGACAATTCTCATTGAAGTCCCTAGAGAGATTTACATTACTTCTAACACCATATCCTCAACTACGTGCTAATCATGCAGGCCTTCCTTCCCTTACACATGCGAAACTATCCTGTTCTCCAGATACTGATGGATCCTTGTAAAAATGCACTTTCCGGTATCTACGATCAGGATATTCTTCACTGTGCAGACGTGCAGCTTCCAGTGCAGTGCCGTTAACAGAACCATTCTTAAAATACATAGTTCGCATACTCTTCATTACTTTTTGGTTCCATTTTGATTACGCAGAGTTCAGAACACCTGACACAGTTCAGACAAGTGATCTGCCTGCTTTGACCGTGTACTGTATTATCTGTAATGTGTGGTGTGATTACAATTTCACCTGGTGGCAATGTTCAATTTTGTAAGCAGAATATATTACAGATATCTTCTAATTGCACATCGAACGAAGGACAACTAAGGACGTCAGTGTTGGTCCATAACCACATATTCGCAATAATAAATCTCACACGCGACTTGTTTAGCACTCATGTTTACTAAACAATTGCCCTTATGTTATCGTATACTTAAAAAACGTTTCGGTTCTCAGGACGGTTCTCAGCAACTGACACGTACGTTTTTTGTCTAAATACATCCAACTGGGACTCCCTACACAGTTCAACAACATTCTGCACAGCATTCTAAAAGACCACATATTTAAAGTTGCATTCGCGGGGAATATATCACCACCCAGATCAGCTCGTGTTACATGCCTGCAAAATCTGGGACATGGCGGCAGACAGCTGACTACAACGGACGCAGAACAGAGGACTCAAGTGAGGCTAATTTCTATGTAAATTTACTTTATCAAAGCGCCCTTGTTAAATTTATAGGGAATTATGACGCCAGAAGACGCCGCTTCAGGTGTCATGATATTTTCTGCATGAAATACGGTTACCCGAGCTAACTCCAGAGCAAATTCAAACATTAGCAAAAGCTGAGCTCCGTATAACCTCGCTAAAAGTCGGTCGGCCTCTGAATTTCTCTCTACAAATCGTAGTGCAACCATTCACACCAGGCCCGCCTCGGTAGCGTAGATAGCAGCATGTCTGCCTCACGTTCAAGAGGTCCCGAGTTCGAATCTCAGTCAGGGTGAGTTACCTGGATAAGGTTTTTCCAGGGGTTTCCCTTATTCTTCAAGATGAATGTGGGGTAGCTCTAAGCTCTATGGACCCCGGACACATTTGCGCATCATTTCACCCATTTCATTCATCGTCCGATATGACTTAACGTTGCAGGACGTAAAATTACAACAACAAAATCACACAGGATGTAACGGATACTGCGTTCTGCAAACAAACCCTAAGGGCACCTTGCTCCCTCTTTCTAACTTCTAACCTAAAAGTTAATACTCAACCGTAAGACGTTTGTAACATTTCATAGAACAAAAATAACCAAAAACATCACAATACACTTTATGAGACAGGAATATCTAATGGCATCCCCTACGGGAAAAAAGCAAATTTAGCACAAAATTGAAATTATAATAAGTGTTTTCAATAACACAAGCTTTATGAAAATACAAAAAAAATATGATATTGCACTTACAATTTTCTCTACTGTTAAAACAATTCTTTCTACAAACACTTATTCCTCTACTTCATTTAGGTGCGTTTTAATTGATATAATTTTCAAAAATTATCTTATTGAAAATTTCCTTGAGTGCAAAGGAAATATGGGAATACAATAGGCTACAAGCTATATTTAAATCTAACAAAAAAAGATAAATAAATAAAAACCTAATCGTTATGTGACAATATGCCTTTCTCTTTTCATGCTCGAGATTTTAAAAAAAGGGCATAAATACTTCCCATTTCAGAAAAGTGTGAGTATTTGGAAAATTCAGACAAATAATAAGAGATATCTCGGAAATTGTCTACTCCACATTTTTCGTGTAATAAGATTTTGTCTATTTCTTATGTTGTAGCAATTACCCAAAACTCATCCGCAATACAGGGGACTACTGAGGACGTTCCCAGAACAACGAAGATATACGCTTCATTTGTCATAATGTCTTAAACATATGATACCGTTTAGTTAAATTATAATCGATCACCTTCAGGGCCTCTCTCTATTGCGAAAGACGGTCCACATTCATCGGGGAACTAACGACGGCAGAGATGAACTAGAATCCTTACCTTACAATGAATGCTGGACATGTTGACCTGCTCTCAAACAGGTAGCATATCCCGTATTCTCGCTCACTCTCCGAAGCTCAGCAACAGGTATTCTTGTGATTTCTTACATGTTTTCCCTAATCTGCAGTTGGTTAATTAGGTCAGATACCTCAAATACCTCTCTTACTGCATTTAATATTGGCAGCCGTATGTGATGTGCAGAATCTTGCTGGAACCAACCATACGACCTCTTCTTCTGTCAAGCGATCGAAAAAATGACCTCAGAATTAACCTCTGATATCGCTCTGCATTTATTGTTTCATCTAAGTATATCGGCCCTATTCTTCTTAGGACTTATCGACATCACACTCCAATTTTCTATCATAATGAGGCGTTTCATTCAGTAGCACAGATTTTTTCTGAAGCCCAGTATCGACGTTGTGAGTAGTCACAGGTCCAGTTAAATGACACCAAGATTCATCAGTGAAAACCAAAAACTGGTTCAATGAAACTCCTTTCTACGCATTGGAAAAATAGTTACAATAATACACAGATTTAGCGATATAATTTGGCTTTAACGCTTGCACACGTGTAGCGATAGGGCTTCGGTTTCAACAGAGTAGCATTTCTCGCAGAACATCGAGATGCACCTGTTTGCTGCGCTAGTTTTTCTCAGCAATTTTCGAGGTGAACGCTCCAAAGTGGCACCAATGCCATCCAGTTTATTTTCAGTTAGCACTGAGCTCATCCTCGAATATTTCTTGTCCAACACCGAGCCCGAAGCTTCTAATTTATTTACGGTTGACCTTGCAAGTGGTACAAAGTTTGAAAACGTTCAACAAATTCCCTACACCAAGGTGCGCAGATTCATGTTTGAAGTAAACTTTACAAATAGCCTTCTTCCAAAATAAAAGACGCACCATGTTAGTGCATGAAAGAGGCACCCGACTCACGCTGAATGACGCGAAAATACC